>JAVIAB010000125.1:75986883-76281883 GCA_032433765.1 Megaustenia siamemsis | reverse complement strand
TTCGCTTGGGATTTTTATTTATGATTTCCCTCTGCGGTAACAACTCCTGGTCTCAGCAGCGAGGCCCGGCTTGAAACGTCAATTACTCATCGACGGAAAAAATATGAGTACCTCCGAAGTCGGAGTTATCTGCCTGTGCGGCGAGGGACCTCTGTGCGGATTAAAACGCAAAATTCAGTTCCTAGTCTCTAGGGACTTCATCGGAGGTCAAAGCTGGCGAACGAAAAAAAAATGGATACCGATTTTGTTCTGGAAAAGTAAGGCGGTACGGGCGTAGCACTGACCACATTACTCCAAAAATAATGTTCTTTATGTCTGTAAAAATTATGGTAATCAACACCTCATATACGCCGCTTGGCATGATGGGACACTTTACTTTTCTTTCATTTTTTTTTTGTACTTACCTCATTGATAACACTTCTCATTCTGACGTCATCTCCGTTGCATATTTCACCACAAAGAAGAAGGAACGCTCCGACGAGATCTAAGTACGAGTATAAAAGTGCCATTTTGCTATGTTTTAATAGTCGAACAGTAAATCATGAACTCATTTATTATTGATGTTTAGTATAATTTCACCACAATTTCAAAACGTTTTAGTAGTTTCGTCACATTTAATTAAACAATTTATTCACATTTAATTATAGTTTATTCACATTTAATTATACAGTTTCTTCACATTTAATTATAGTTTCTTCACATTTAATTATACAGTTTCTTCACATTTAATTATAGTTTCTTCACATTTAATTATACAGTTTATTGACAGTTTAAATGTAATATCATGTAGTAATATCTTGTGTCCACCGTTGATATTGTTAAATGAAGATACAGCTTCCTGGTTCTAATCTTTTGAGATAAGTCAGGAAAATTTAGTCCGTTCTGTTGTACAACAACTTCTGGAGAAATGAGTTCAAGTTTTTGAATGCCGCTTTGGTCATGACCCACAGCCCTTGAACGAACCTTGACCTACCTGGAACGAACTGTTAAGAAGAAAAAAATGCAAAATTAACATGCGAAATTGCAAAACAAAACAAACATAAATATTTAGCTGTTTATTTGGATTTGTGCGATAGCTCCAGAATCCATACCTCAGATGCATATCTTTCTTCTTCCTCTTCTCTTATTGTTATTATTATTATCATTATTATTATTCCTCTGCCTACTTCTCCTCTTTTTCGTGTTCCTAATTTCCTCTTTTTTCTTCTTCCTCATCCTCTTATTTTTATCTTTGCTGTTGTTTTTGCTATGGATTCAGAAGCCTGTGAGCTAACGCCCTTCGGCCCAATGCCATGTAATGATATTTTCAGGTATTTCTGAGTTCCCTTGTAGTTCCGTACAAGGTGTTCCATTTATGAGATCTTTGAGTAGGTAAGAGTTGCTTTGATGTGAGTGAGCGCTGGACAGTCAAAAAGGTGATGTTCAACTGTTTCATGTGGATGTTCACACAGTGGACATGCTGCAGTTTAGGTTCGTTGTATTCTATTGCTGTTGTTAGTCAACTGTACATGACATGTTCTCAGTCTGAAGATGGTGGTTTGGTCTCCTAATTTTTAGGTTGTTAATGCTGTCATGGGGGTTTGGCTTTGACAAGTACTTAGAAGATCTCTCCCTGTTTTTTCATTGCACATCGATTCAGTCAATCTTCTCCACTGTTAGAGTTTATGATTTATTTGGTTGTGTTTAATGAGATGCAGCTGTTAAATTGTATCTGTCTAGATCCTCTCTTAGCCAATGTATCTGCCTTATTTCCTTGTGTGTTGTGATTTGCTGGGATCCATTGCATAACACCAGCCGTATGTCATGTGTGTTGGAGTGTCCTGACATTCATTGTATCACTAGCCTTATGTCATGTGTGTTGGAGTGTCCTGACATCCATTGTATCACTAGCCTTATGTCATGTGTGTTGGAGTGTCCTGACATCCATTGTATCACTAGCCTTATGTCATGTGTGTTGGAGTGTCCTGACATCCATTGTATCACTAGCCTTATGTCATGTGTGTTGAAATGTCCTGACATCCATTGTATCACTAGCCTTATGTCATGTGTGTTGAAATGTCCTGACATCCATTGTATCACTAGCCTTATGTCATGTGTGTTGAAATGTCCTGGTATCATTTGTAATACTAGCCTTATGTCATGTGTGTTGAAATGTCCTGGTATCCATTGTATCACTAGCCTTATGTCATGTGTGTTGAAATGTCCTGGTATCAATTGTATCACTAGCCTTATGTCATGTATGTTGAAATGTCCTGGTATCCATTGTATCACTAGCCTTATGTCATGAGTGTTGAAATGTCCTGACATCCATTGCATCACTAGCCTTATGTCATGTGTGTTGAAATGTCCTGGTATCAATTGTATCACTAGCCTTATGTCATGTATGTTGAAATGTCCTGGTATCCATTGTATCACTAGCCTTATGTCATGTATGTTGAAATGTCCTGACATCCATTGCATCACTAGCCTTATGTCATGAGTGTTGAAATGTCCTGGTATCCATTGCATCAATAGCCTTATGTCATTAGTGTTGAAATGTCCTGGTATCCATTGCATCAATAGCCTTATGTCATGTGTGTTGAAATGTCCTGGTATCCATTGTATCACTAGCCTTATGTCATGTGTGTTGAAATGTCCTGGTATCCATTGTATCACTAGCCATGTCATGTGTGTTGAAATGTCCTGGTATCCATTGTATCACTAGCCTTATGTCATGTGTGTTGAAATGTCCTGGTACCCATTGCATCACTAGCCTAATGTCATGTGTGTTGAAATGTTCTGACATCCATTGCATCACTAGCATTATGTCATGTGATATTAATAAGGTTATCTCTTTCTCTTTTAACTTTCACTTCCTTCTTATACTCGTGTGTGAATAGAGGGAGATACGAACTTGTATTTCAAGTTCTTCTGATAGTCTCAAACGTTATCACTTGATTGTTTGCAGATTTCCATTGATGACATCACGCCATCATACTCTAGACCTGTATCCAGCTTTATCATCTCTTCTTAATTAATGTTTGCTTGATTCGGAGTAACACACATTTCTCTCCATGTAAATAAAAAAAACAACGTAAAACAATTATATTGAATAATAATATTACCTAGTATAAAGGATATTCCAAGCCTTCATAAAATGCACAACTCATGTGTGTTTCTTGTATATAATTACAAGTATCGCTTTGGGGGCAAACATTCTCAAACTATATGTGTGTATGTGTTGTTGTAGTATATAGTATCGCTTTGGAGGAAAACATTTTCAAACTATATGTGTGTATGTGTTGTTGCAGTATATAGTATCGCTTTGGGAGCAAACATTTTCAAAATATATGTGTGTATGTGTTGTTGCAGTATATAGTATCGCTTTGGAGGCAAACATTTTCAAACTATATGTGTGTATGTGTTGTTGCAGTATATAGTATCGCTTTGGGAGCAAACATTTTCAAACTATATGTGTGTATGTGTTGTTGCAGTGTATAGTATCGCTTTGGGGGCAAACATGTTCAAACTATATGTGTGTATGTGTTGTTGCAGTATATAGTATCGCTTTGGAGGCAAACATTTTCAAACTAAATGTGTGTATGTGTTGTTGCAGTATATAGTATCGCTTTGGAGGCAAACATTCTCAAACTATATGTGTGTATGTGTTGTTGTAGTATATAGTATCGCTTTGGGGGCAAACATTTTCAAACTATATGTGTGTATGTGTTGTTGCAGTATATAGTATCGCTTTGGGGGCAAACATTTTCAAACTATATGTGTGTATGTGTTGTTGCAGTATATAGTATCGCTTTGGGGGCAAACATTTTCAAACTATATGTGTGTATGTGTTGTTGCAGTATATAGTATCGCTTTGGGGGCAAACATTTTCAAACTATATGTGTGTATGTGTTGTTGCAGTATATACATCAATATCGCCACTATGTTGATTGTTTATCTTATGAACTCATCATCATCATCATCATCATCATCAAGTACTGGGCCTACTGACGTAGGTGATCATGTTTCTCCACAACTTTCGATCTCTACAGTTATTTATCATTTCTGTTGTTGGCCTTCTGCCAAGCCATTCTCTTAAGCTGTCTGGTATATTTTCTCTTTGTTTCCCTCTATCTCTTCGTCCCTCATTTTTTCCAGTTGTTACAATATATTCCAGTTGTTCTCTTCTCATTACATGGCCAAAAAATTATGATTGTTTCTTCCTAATATTGGAAATTAGCTCTCTTTTTGCTTTGGCCTCTCTCAGAACATCTTCATTACTCTTCTTAGCTGTCCATGATACTCTCAACATTCTTCTGTAAAACCACATTTCTACAGACTCCAGTGATTTTCTTGTCTGTTGTCCTATTGTCCATGATTCGCATCCATATGTTAAGACTGGCCCTACATAACATTTGAGAACTCTTTTTCTTGTTTCTATTGTCAAAAATGGATTGCATAGTATCTTCCTCATTTTATGGAAAGCTGCTTTTGCCTGAGCCATTCTGCATCTCACCTCTTTTTGTACATCTTCCGTCTGAGGTTAACAAAGTTCCCAAATATTTAAATTCATTTACCTGTTTTAATATTGTTCTTATGAACTAACTCCTAATAAAATGCATAAGTGCTATTGGTTGTCTTGTCACGAATTGGCTGAAACTAGAGAACCTGAAGATGCCCTCAGGTGTCTTTGGCGCTGTGTACCTAAGTGATTTTGCGGAGTTCAGTGGCGTGACGTGAGGATAACCTGCAATGTCGTTGCCCTGGAGAGCATAATTAAAAAAAAAAAGTAGTGGTTCAATTTTTAAATGTTGTGCTAAGGGACGCAATACTTGCTTTTCCCCTGGCCCTAGTAAACCACTCAACATCACTGGTCAAGCAGTTGAGGGAAAAAAAAGACTATTATCTGTCAAGGGTAGGACAAAAAGAAAGCACAGAAATACATTATCAAATAAATTATACTATCCAACACTGAAGTACAATCCCTTACCAATCTCTCGTCTAGTTCTGTTACCAGTCTCTCATTTAGATAGTTGATCAGTCAAATAACAAAAACAAGAATTTCTGGCTCTTCCGAGAAGACAGTTCATATAATAAAATAATCTTTAGGGAAAGATTACTTCAGTTCGCGGATAAAAAAATCTATACCAGAGTGCACACATTACAGAGGAGTTGCGCTGCTATCAGTAGCATGAACAATACGAGGCAGAATCATTCTTCAAAGACCAACAGTGGCCACTGACAAACTATAAGATGAACATGCGAGTTTTAGGAAAAATAGTTCATGCACTGACTAAATAACAACCTGAAGTATAATAGTTGAACAAAGCTTGGAAGCTTGTAACTACACTCCACTCTTTATATCGGATTCACAGATTACGCAAATGTTTATGAAAGTTTGGACAGAGGAATTGACAGAGATTTGGAAGTTTTTGTGTTATTACGGAATCCCTATGAAGTTTATTAACCTGATATAAGCAATGCATGAATAAATGAAATGTAAAGTTATGCACGAAGGGCAGCATACAGAAGCATTTGGAATAAGAATAGAAGCAATGTAATAATGCCTTCTATCTCTATTTCTATTTATGATGGCTATAGAAGGGATTATGACAATAATGCAGAACAGAAATGGAATCCAGTGGTCACTGGCAAAGCAACTTGATGATATAAACTTTGTTGATGACATAGCTGTCCTGTCCCATAAATCATCAACAGATGGAAGATCAAATGAGCATACTTGATGAGAGACCATAACAGGTGGGACTGAACATAAATAGAGATAAGACCGAGATCGTGAGAATTAATGCAGTTGGCAATAACTAACTTAAATGTATGAGAAATACCTCTACTAGATGTAAAATCTTACATATATCTAGAATGTAACATAAACAAAGAAGGGAGAACAAAGAATGGTATCAAAATAAGGAGGTCGAAAAGCAACGACACGAAAGGCAACAGGAGCCTTCATTGCACTTGGAAACACAAAAATCCAAAGAAATAAGGTTAAATGCAAAAGTAAAAACGTTAAAATTCCAATGTTAAATAAGTCCTACTATATTGCTGTGAAACATGGAGAACGGAAGTGACAATCTCGAAGCTAAAAACCTTTATTAAGGGATGTCTGTGCAGAATAAAAGGATTGAAATGTCAGGACAAAATCACTCAATTAGAACTTTGAGAAAGTACAAGTTATATACAAGTGGGCAAAGAGATAAGGCAAAGTAGATGGCGCTGGATTTGGACACTCAATGCGGAAGCCAACTGAGAATATTACACGAAACGTCTTTTTAGAAACCCGACGGGCGAAGACAGTGAGAAAGACAAAAATATATTTGGCAAAGACAGGTGGAAGTAGAAATAAAGAGAGTGGAGAAGACATGGAACGAATTTAAAGGAATGGCAAGAAACAAGGCGGCTTGGAAAGTGTTTTTTGAAGACCTATGCTCCACAGGGAGTTATGGGTAAGACATACTACACCAGCTTTATAGATAAGACAATCTACACCAGCTATAGAGAAGACATTCTACATCGGATCCATGGATAAGATATTCTACATCAGCTTTATGAATAAGATATGTACACACGCTTTATGGATACAACATTCCACACCAGCTATGGATAAGACATTCTACACAAGCTTTATATATAAGACATTCTACACCAGTTTTATATATAAGACATTCTACACCAGCTTTATATATAAGACATTCTATACCAGCTTTACATATAAGACATTCTCATCATCATCATTGAGTGCCGTCTCCGCATCGATGGTTGGCTACCATGGAGCGCCATTCCACTCTGTCTCTTGCTTTGATGGTGCAGATTGTCATAGACTGACTTGTCCATCTTTTGATGTTACTCGTCCATGTTAGTCTTGGTCTGCTTCTGCCTCTTTTACCTTGTATTTTCCTTCTAATATTACTTTTATTAGACTGTTGTGTCTTTTAACATGACCCAAAAATTTCATTTGTCTTGCTCTAATTGTGTTTAGTAGTTCTTTCTTCATTTTTAGTTGTTTTAAAACTTCCTCGTTTGTTTTCTTTTCTTTCCATCCAATTCTACATATTCTTCTATATATCCACATTTCAAAGGTCTCAATTGTCTGTTCTGTTTTCTGGTCTAATGTCCATGTTTCTGCACCATACAGGAATATTGAGAAGATGTAACATTTTGCTATTCTTAGTTTTAGCCCTGGTGTTATTTGTTTTGATGTTAGTATATTTTTCATGGCATTGATATTACTTTTTGCCATTCCTATTCTTTTATTTATTTCAGCTGTACATTTTCCATCACTGGTTATAGTATGTCCTAGGTATTTGTAGCTCAGGGCTGTCTCTAGATGTATTCCTTCAACTTTGATATTTAATTGTAGGTCTTGTAAATTTTCTTTGTTTATGATCATAGTTTTAGTCTTTTTGATATTCATATCTAGTCCATATTTTTTGCTTGTCATGTTTATTACATTAAGTAATTGTTGTAGATCTTTAGGATTTTCTGCTAGTAGAACAGTACCATCAGCATATCTTAGGTTATTGATTATCTTCCCATTAATGTTAAGGCCTGGCATCTCATTGATGTTTTTAAAGATTTGCTCAGTTTATACATTGAACAAGCTTGGTGATAGGATGCATCCTTGTCTTACTCCTCTTTTTATATCAATGGGTGTGGAGTTCTCCTTTTTATATTTTATTATTGCTGTTTGCTCCCAGTACAAATTACATATCAGTCGTATGTCTGTGTCATCCAGATGTATATCTTTTAGGCAGTCTATAAGTTGCTCATGGTGTATATCAAATGCTTTGGTGTAGTCTATAAAGCAGGCATATATTGGTTTGTTTACTTCTATGTACTTTTCAATCAATGTCCTCATGCTGAATATGGCTTCTTTTGTTCCACTGTTTTTTCCTGAATCCGAATTGCTGCTCATCTAATTCATTATTAATTTTATTCTGAAAAAACATTCGACACCAGCTTTATATATAAGACATTCTATACCAGCTTTATATATAAGACACTCTACACCAGATTTATTTATATAACATTCTACACCAACTTTATATGTAAGACATTCAACACCAGCTTTATATATAAGACATTCCATATCAGCTTTATATATAAGACATTCTATAACAGCTTTATATATAAGACATTCTACACCAGCTTTGCCGGAGCACACATGGTTTCTATGTCTCTTCCCATCAAAAATAATCCGACTGTTCGAGCACCATGTCCAATCCCCATCACTTAAGTTAATCAGTTCCTAAATTACGAGGTTACCTGTTGGTTTACCGATCAATCCCTCAATTACTAGTTTTCCCTCCAGTTCATCTATCAGTTCCTAAATTAAAATTCAGCCAACTAGTTCAGAGGGAGCCGCGATAGCTCAGCGGTTATTGAACTGGACTACAAAGGACAGGAGATCGGGTTCGATCGTGACCGACGGCTTCCGGATTCACCCAGCCTTAAATGGGTACCGGATTTTTTTCTGGGAAAATAGAGTGTGCGGGCTTATAATACCAACCACAATACCCCAAAATCATGTGCCGAAGGTCTATAAAAAGTAGGGTCACTAACACCATATTTCCTATATGCCCACAGATGGGACGCACCAAAATGGACGCTTCTTGCGTCCAAGCCATGTAAACAATGTTGACTTGCCTTGTCTCCAACGGTTTATCTCATTCTATTAGAGAATTTCACGCTATCTGTTACCACAGTGAGATGGCGGATTTTAAAAAATGTAAACACGGGTTTGATAATAAATGTGTGTACACAGTTCGTTAACCATCGCTGTAGATCAAGTCTTTATTCGCTGGCTTCGTTAACAACAATGGAAGCTAATGACCTTACTTGTGCAGCCGGTTGGTTTGGGACAAATTGTACGTTACAATGTCACTGCTATAATGGCTTAGTTTGTGACAAAACTACAGGGACATGCCCAAACAATGACAGTTGTCAGCACAAAATTCTCGGACCCCAGTGTCGGTACTTGGATTTTATTTGCAAATATGCCCAAAAATCTGAACCTACTTTCCTGTTTGATGGCAACGACACCTCATGTAATCCGGACACGGATTCTACATCAGATGAGGCAACTCTCAATCAATCTTTGCCGTGCTCCTGGTTTAGGATTTATGCGAATGATTTAAAATATCCGGACAGTTTCACGGTAAAACTGAATGGTTCTGCCTCATGTAACAATGTATCAAGGTTTGTAGTTAGTCCTCCCGAGATTGATGCCTTCTGCCCTGGGCTGGTCTGATCAACAAATTACGGATTGAAAGGGCGATAGTTGCAAATATCTGCTCCAACTACATTGGCGGGGGTCGGAAACTGGCTCTCAAACAGATCACAAACCAGACCGATTTAATGCACAAAACATTCGATGCTTGTTATACAGGAGACGGATGTGGACCAGAGGCCGCAGTTAATAGCAAAACAAAGACCAATCTCTATGACAATGACTGCACACACACACAATGGAGAAGTGGAACCAATTCTGTTTACTGGTATCTGAACTTTGCAACGCCCCAGAAGACTCACATCATTCGAATCTATCATCGAGCTAGCACTATGATTCGGGTAAAGAATGCCACTCTAAGGGCTTTCTCTGACAGTGGCGGAGTAGTGTTCCAGTATAATGATATATCCTACCCTAATTTATCTGTGAACACTATTGTAGTCAAAACACAAACGTCAATGGCACACATTAAGATTGAGTTCTCACCGACCATTTCGCAGGCCGACAGTGTATGTGAGGTGCAAACATTTACAGACACCTATTGTCTGGACGAGCATTCTTGTCGTTTTATGCAGTGTGTAGGGGGTGTAGTAAAGGCTGCAATGTCATCATCGGTACTTGTCACGGCGACTGTTCACATGGGATCTATGGACACGACTGTTCCGGGTCTTGTCTCAGTGTCTGTCCTTTATTTGAGGAAAAATCTGGAAAATGCCTACAATGTAAACATCTTGGCTATACCTGTAATGACACTTGTCCCGATGGTAATTTTGGGCTACAGTGCGAACAGATGTGTTCTGATGGCTGTGACATCATATGTACTCTCAAATGTCCGGACAACTGTTTCAACGACACCTGTCAACAGTCGATCGGGAATCTGTACATGCAAGAGAATATTCTATGGGTCAGACGGCACTCTCAAATCTCCGGACAACTGTTTAACGAAACCTGTGATTCCCACGTTCAGAAGAGTCTGCCGACTACAACAAGCCCAAGCATATGGACACTTTAATGTGTTTCTGTGCTAGACATGGTTCATTTTTTGGTGTTTTTTAGTGAAGCCATGGCTCATATCTTGGTGTGTGTCATGTTAGTCATATCTCATATCTCGGTGTGTCCGTGTTAATCATGTCTCATATATTTATGTGTGTCTGTGTTTAGTCATATCTCATATCTTAGTGTGTACCAGTGTTAGTCAAATGTCATATCTTTGTGTCTGCATGTCTGGGTTAGTGATATCTCATATCTTTGTGTGCATGTTTATGTTAGTCATATCTCATATCTTTGTGTGTGCATGTCTGTGTTTGTCACATCTCATATTCTTGTGTGTGCATGGCTATGTTAGTCCCATCTCATATCTTTGTGTGTGCATATCTATGTTAGTCATATCTCTTATCTTTGTGTGCATGTCTATGTTAGGCATGTGTCATATCTTTGTGTGTGCATGTCAATGTCAGTAATATCTCATATCTTTATGTGCATGTTTATGTTAGTCATGTGTCATATATCTTGATGTGTGTCAGTGTTAGTCATGCCTCGTATCGCTGTGTGCATGTCTGTATTAGTCACATCTCATATCTTTGTGTGTGCATGTCTGTGTTAGTCACATCTCACATCTTTGTGTGTGTATGTCTGTGTTAGTCACATCTCACTTCTTTGTGTGTCCGTGTCTGTGTTAGTCACCTCTAGTGACTCGGGCAGATGGTGCTCGTAAACCTGGGAGGGCCTACCATCTAAGGCAGAATCCCCCTACAGAAAAGATCATCTGCTGCCTTGCAGGAAGATTGGGGACAATCAAAGGCTAGGGAAAGCAAACCCGAATAAAATGCTGGCTGAAATCGGATGCACTGGGCCACTGGCGCAGAACACAGTGCAACGTATTAACGGGTGTTCAGTCAGAGTGGATCTGACAGACTCTAACTGTGATGTTCTGTCTGTGGGGGTGATCAACACACTTAGCCTGACAGCTGACTTCATATGAGAGTCTGGAATCCTTACTCTGATTGAGTCCTGAACGCAGAGAGAGAGAGAGAGATATGCCACTTGGCGTGACGGGGCTCTTTACTGTTTTTTTTACTTCTTGTTCACCCATTAAATTACTGGTCATCCAGCAAGTTCATGTATCATCATCATCATCATGTACCATGCCGGTTGGCGTAGGCGATCATGTCCCTCCACAATCTTCTATCTACAGTGCATCGTATCAGTTCTGTTGTTGACTGTTTTCCATGCCATGACACCAAGCTATCCAGTATTTTCTCTCTTTGTCGTCCGCGATCTCTCTTTCACTTAATTTTGCCAGTTGTAACCAAGTATTCCAACTTTCCTCTTCTCATGATGTGTCCGAAAAATGTTGATTGTTTCTTTCTGATGTTTTTTAAGAGCTCCCTTTTTGTGTTGGCCTCTTTGAGAACTTTCTCATTGGTCTTTTTAGCTGTCCAGGGAACTTTCAACATTCTGAGAAATCCCATCTCTGTGGCCTCTAATCGTCTTTTCATTTGTTTGTCTACTATCCATGATTCGCTTCCATAGGTCAGAATTGGTTCTATATAGCACCGATGAACTCTCTTTCTCATTTTTATTGACATAGATTTGTTGCATAAGATATTTTTCATTTTCTGAAATGCTATTTTGGCCTGAGCTATTCTCAATTCATGTATAAGTTCTTTAAATTACTAGTTAACCATTTAGTTTTCCTATCAACTCCTCAGTTATTAGTGATCCTAATAGCTTAATTATTAATTACACTTTTATTTCACCTATAAATCCCACTGTTATCACTTCTCATAATAACTTTTTTATCCCACTGCACAAATAATTATTCTCTTATTATTACTTCTCATAATAACTATTTTATCCAACTGCACAAATATTTATTCTCTTATTATCACTTCTCAGTTACCGCACACTCCCACGCTCACTCCTCCTCCACTCAGTCCCACACTGTCACGCACACTCCCACGCCAAGCTCTCCCTGGAGCGACCAAACTTAAATCAATGCCACACCTTCCAATGAGCTACCCTCTTCCGGCCTGACCTCTGATTGACGTGCCCAATGATCACGACATAATTAAGCGAATCTCTGTCAGATACACACGCTATTTTTCCCAGGGTTTTTATCATTCCAACATATTTATTTTTGAGTCGAGTTTTTAATTAATCAAAGCTTCGAGTTTAAGACGCAGATTAGGGCATCACAAACATTTCTTAACTAAATCAACGTTCTCCTTGTCTTAAGAACATCATCATTAAAGTTGGACAATATTCATAGAATTCCAATATATTTCCCGATAACGCAAGATCATTTTGGAGCTGCACGAAATTCGTAGCGTCGGCACCCTAACACTGCATGTAATGTAATTTCTTTAAAACAATAAGTAAAGTAAAGTAAAGTAAAGTAAAGTGCCCCCGTCACGCCAAGTGGCGTATATGGAATATGGTGTTAGTGACCATACATTTTACAGACCTTCAGTACATGATTTTTGGGGTAATGTGGTCGGTATTACGCCCGTGCCGCTTTAATTTCCCAGAAAAAAAATCTGGTACCCATTAAACGGCTGGGTGAACCGGAAGCCGTCGGTTGGGATCGAACCCTACCTCTTGTCCTTTGTAGTCCAGTTCACTAACCACTGAGCTATCGCGGCTCCCTTTAAAACAATAACTAGATTATTATTGTGAAAATGGTAGAAATTATTATTATTGTTCCCAGGCAGCGGCATACACCATACTCTTTCCGACTTTTAATTGTCAAAGGTGCTCATCTTGTTTCTCGATCGAGCCCTGGAGCCTTGATAGTGGAACCGTTAGTAAACTGGACTACTATCAACAAGAAATTTACTTCCGTCCTGATCAACAGCTTCTAGATTCACCTCGCCTTAAATTAGCAGCCAGATATATCTGGGAAAGAAATACAGCACTGGCGTAATACTGACAATGTTACCCAAAATATTTCAATGGACAAACAATTATGAGCACCAATATTCGCTCTACGTCAATTGTCATGACGGGGCTCCACTTCCTTTATTTTTACTCTGTTGATTCTGTATATACTTTAACTGTACTTTCATTTTGGAGCACAAGTAATCAAGTTTGGTACCTGCCATGTAAATATAAAGTAATCAGGTGTATACCTTTATAACTCACATATTTAAAATTATTACATATATTATGTCAATTAGTTATAATACTACAAAGTTCAATGTGTTATGTATCCCATTACGTAAAGTAATAAAGAAAGACCTCTTCTACACTATTAAGAATTCTGTCAAAGTGATATGGGTTGTTTGGCATTCACTGGTCAGAAAAACGTAGTATAGACAGATCTAGCTGATGGCAGATAAAGCTGTCTAGAGATCGAAACTAAAAGCCGGGTTATCTTTCCTTCAGCCTTCATCACAACGACTTAGCCGCTTCAAAGCCCGCCCACAAAATAACTTTAAATGGACGTAGATCCGTTGCATTGTGATTTACAGCAAGCTACGATGGTCCAATATATCCGACTGTAACATGATGTTTGGGACATATGACTGCTTTCCCTTTCAATCATACCTGCTTGTCCAATCTGGCTAGTGCACATCCATAATCACATTAGGCATGTGCAGTAGCGTACTCGCCAGTCTTAAGCACACAGGTATGAATCAATGAAGGGGCTATTTAGCCCCGCGGTAGTCGAGCATCTTGAACCACGGACAAAGTATAAGAAAACACCTTGGAATAACAAAGTAGTGTGGAGTTTACACTGTCATTTTCCAGCGGAATTAAAGATTATTAAATCAGATAGAATATATTAACAGAGTTCCGTATAACTTCATTGGCTATACAGCTTGGCTACTTTGCGACACGAAATGTAGTTTAAGATAATTTCATGAACGGATAATAAGATAAAGTTCTCTCCCCTTGCGAGTTTTCAGATTTCACTTTGTAGTATAGAAGACATTTTGTGTTTCGACATACTTAAGAGGTAGTAAAGCCGGGGTTAGTTAGCGGCACTTTCGAACAAAGCCAGAAACTGGCACAAACAAGAAAAAAATAGAGAAAGTTCGTGAACAACTTACCAATTGGTGTCCTAAATATTTACAGGGTAATGCAAGCAGAAAAAAACACCATTCTTACGGCATTATACCATTGATGTGGTCTCTCTGGGGGACTATTAGGACCGGAGAATAAAGGCCGCTTGCTCAGTGTAGTCGCCACGAAGTTTTCATGTCTGAGCTTTTACTTCACCATACTCTCAGAACAATCTCTAAAAATCGATCAGGAAAAAAGGGGAATCAAAACGAAATGAGAAACAATGTTGGCTCCTTGCTGAGAAACAATGTTGGCTCCTTGCTGTTTATTAAAACAGAATCAAAAGCTGATAAAAACAATCCGGATGTTATTGTTTGGATGAGTAAAACTGATAAACATCGGAAAACAGTCTATCCAGGAGATGGAAATGTCATACTTCAAAGGGCACGCTGTGCTTCCAAAAGGCTGGAGCCCTGCCAAAGGTTATATAAATCAAACATTAACAAGAGGTCGTTTATTAAAAGTCGATGAGTGGAATCCAAATGTACATATATATTGTAGTCTATCTGTAGTTTACGATACAGACAAGTTTACTAACATAACTAAATGAATGTAGATGACGTCAAAGCAATAAGAGCCATATGCGATTTGATATCATGAGAAAACAAATAATAGACAATCTGGCAAGATGAAAAATAAGGTCATATAGAATCTAACACAATGAGAATGAAAGTCATAGACAGTCTATCGTTATGAGAAAAAACGTAATAGATAATCTGATATTACGAAAAAGAAAGTCATAGACAATTTTATATTACGAGAAAAGAAGTCATAGGCAATTTGATATTCTGAAAAAAAAAGTCATAAACACAGTCTGAAACTATGAGAAAGTAAGTCATCTACGGTCTGAAACTATGAGAAAGTAAGTCATCTACAGTCTGAAACTATGAGAAAGTAAGTCATCTACAGTCTGAAACTATGAGAAAGTAAGTCATCTACAGTCTGATATATGAGAAATAAAGTCACAGACAGCTTTGATATAGAAAAATATCGACGACATAAAAAAAAAGTCAACGAGAAAAATTGTAGAATCCATAATTGGTCATGGGAGCCGCGATAGCTCAGTGGTTAGTGAACTGGACTACAAAGGACAATGGGTAGGGTTCGATCCCTACCGACGGCTTCCGGGTTCACCCAGCCTTAAATGGGTACCGGATTTTTTTCTGGGAAAGTAAAGCAGCACGGGCGTAATACCGACCACATTATCCCAAAAATCATGTGCTGAAGGTCTGTAAAATATAGGGTCACTAACACCATATGTCCCTATACGCCACTTGGCGTGACGGGGGTACTTTACTTTTACTATAATTGGTCATGGCACCGACGGGGCACATGATGACACAGCAGTCACGAAAAGATTAAATTTTAAGATTAAGCATGACGTCATCTGACTTATCATTAATGGCTATTTGGGCTATTATCTTTTCGGATATCGTGACTAAAATGTATCACTGCGATTTGACATTTTCTAGAACAGAAGTTATGAAGGAAAGCTAAGTAACATGCTGTTTGCTCAAACAGCAGGACAGGATTACATATAGCCTGCTCCTGCCTCATTTTCATGCCTGCGCTAAAACGGTGCATGTTGCATTCTGGCACAGATAAACCTGATTCCCTTTTGTCGATTTCCACAATCTACAGTCATTGACCTAAGTGCAGCCATTCGGAGATTATACAGATGTTTGCCAAGAGCTCTAGCACTCAGTAAAAAATTACGCATCCCCGTTAAAAGTTGCCCTTCTTTTATATAAACACCACACAGTATCACCACGTCACACAGAATCTATAGACTGAACCCCGTATACCCTCTATCATGAGCAATCAATTGAAAAATCGATCAAAATTACGCTTCCATTTCACGTCACATCTGCAATTATTACCACAATTGCCCCTTCGGTTGTCTTCCGTCATGCACGCGATCATGTCAGTTTTCCATGCACATCTTCCTATGAGCCAGGGAGATTATATACATTAGTTGTCACGAAAAATAGTCGAAAAAATCTGCGCGGGAAACAGTTTCAAAGCCTCTTTGAAAAAATAAAGAAGGAAAAGCATGATCACTTTCAATCCATCTTAGTCAATAAGGGAGGTAATCAAATCCAAACACGAGGCATCATCTGTTCCTGAATTGCTCCTTTGAGAGCCAAGCGCTAAACAAACATTTATTCGCTAGTTGCCCTCCAAAGACTTCATCGATTTGGGGGCAAAATGTACATGTAAAACTCTCTAAATTTGTTTGCACGCGTCTTCCTGGAGAATGTGTCACAAGTCATCTTTCTGGTGATCTACAGCTAAGAGCATGGAGTCTGGAGCGGAAATGAAAAACCGGGTGCTCCATCCATGGTAAGATTCATTTCTTACGAACTCTGACAGATATTTTTGCTAATCAAATCAGTCTTTCTTAGTACTTATGCATTTTTATGTGTTATTTCTATTCCATTTCTACATTTTTTTTTTCAATATTTCTATCATTTTTTTTTTACCGTGGCTCTCATTTCCATTTTTTTCCCCATATAATCTTTAACTCTTTTGAATCTATTTCCTATTATTCTCTTTTATCTTCTTTCTTATTAATTTTGCTTGTTTTCTTCTTTTAAATCATTTATGTATTTTTATGTTCAATTAGGGTTTTTTTCAGACTCAACTGCTCATTTCTAATTGCTAATTTCCCTTACCTTTGTATTTCTTTCATCTTTCCTCTTGAGTTTCATTATTATTTTACATCTTTTTGTTTACATTATTCATTTTCCGGTGTTCATTCTTTAACTTATTTTGCTATCGTTTTTGCCCTTTCTTTTCAGCTCTCATAGTGTTCTTTTAATTCTTCAACTTCTTCGTTTGTTATAGTTTCTATTTCTATTTTTCACTTATATTGTCCTTCCAATTCTTTGTTTTTTTTTTTCCTGCAGTTCTAGTCTACCCATAATTTGCTCTAATCACAATTGATCTTAACATAGTTGAACAGACAAGGCTTGTTATTGCTGTGAGGTTGTAATGACCATCGCGTTCAAGCGCATCCGGTGAGATTCACAAACTGACGATTCCATTATTTTTTTTTATTTCACTCGACTAACCGTAATTTAGGGGGAGGATAACAAGAAGCGACGCAAAATTGTTTGAAAATGAAATGAAATCAAAGTTGCAAGGAATAAATGACGCAAGAGAAAAGAGATGAGACCCCCATGGATATGACGTGTTCATGTTTCTGCCGATCATGTCGTTCTTACATTGACATGACATTTCCCAGAAGTTGCTCGGATAAACAGCGTCTGACAGTTGCTATTAAAGATCGTCATCAGCCTGCTGCTTCTAGTCGCCTATGAAGACGTTAAGGAGCCAGTGGTGGGGAGTGTTAAACACTCTAAGGTATAATGACAGCTTTCCAAGGAAGGAATACAATACAATACTGACGTTTCGGCCTGTGGCTTTCTTCAGAGTACAAAGACAACGACAACAAACCGTTAAACAAAGACGTTAAAAGTCATATATACCTCTTATCAGAAGGTAAGTAAGATCGAGTGCCTAGTCATAGCGGAAATGAAGTAATAAACACCAAGTGTTTACATTGAACACGCGAAAGAACCACTGACAGCATATCGAAAGTAGCAGACTTTATGTCTTTGCTCTTGCAAAATTTAAAAATTAAAATCTTACCTTCAATGAGATAACGTTAACTTCAATGAGATAATGTTAACTTCAATGAGATAATGTTAACTTCAATGAGATAATGTTAACTTCAATGAGATAATGTTAACTAACTTTCCGAAAACAACCCAAGGATCCTTGCCGCTATTACGGAGTTCGTGCACTGTGTCGAGATCATTTTGTGTGTCCAGAAAGCCTAGCTCTAACGAAATCGAAGCAAAATTGGACACTCTCCGAATTAAAAAGACGAAAGTCGGTATACAAGAGCAATAACTCCAATACTTTTAGGCCCCAGTGGACGCTGTACATTGAATAAGTTGATGATAGCGGAATTCTGACATCAGAGTTATAGTTATAGTTAGCTGAAGGCCCCAGTGGACGCCGTACATTCAATAAGTTGATAACAGCGGAATTCTGACATCAGAGTTATAGTTATAGTTAGTTGAAGGCCCCAGTGGACGCCGTACATTGAATAAGTTGATAACAGCGGAATTCTGACATCAGAGTTATAGTTATAGTTAGTTGAAGGCCCCGGTGGACGCTGTACATTGAATAAGTTGATAATAGCGGAATTCTGACATCAGAGTTACAGTTATAGTTAGTTGAAGGCCCCAGTGGACGTCGTACATTGAATAAGTTGATAACAGCGGAATTCTGACATCAGAGTTATAGTTATAGTTAGTTGAAGGCCCCAGTGGACGTCGTACATTGAATAAGTTGATAATAGCGGAATTCTGACATCAGAGTTATAGTTATAGTTAGTTGAAGGCCCCAGTGGACGTCGTACATTGAATAAGTTGATAATAGCGGAATTCTGACATCAGAGTTATAGTTATAGTTATAGTTAGTTGAAGGCCCCAGTGGACGTCGTACATTGAATAAGTTGATAATAGCGGAATTCTGACATCAGAGTTATAGTTATAGTTAGTTGAAGGCCCCAGTGGACGTCGTACATTGAATACGTTGATAATAGCGGAATTCTGACATCAGAGTTATAGTTATAGTTAGTTGAAGGCCCCAGTGGACGTCGTACATTGAATAAGTTGATAATAGCGGAATTCTGACATCAGAGTTATAGTTATAGTTAGTTGAAGGCCCCAGTGGACATCGTACATTGAATAAGTTGATAATAGCGGAATTCTGACATCAGAGTTATAGTTATAGTTAGTTGAAGGCCCCAGTGGACGTCGTACATTGAATAAGTTGATAACAGCGGAATTCTGACATCAGAGTTATAGTTATAGTTAGTTGAAGGCCCCAGTGGACGTCGTACATTGAATAAGTTGATAATAGCTGAATTCTGACATCAGTGTTACAGTTATAGTTAGTTGAAGGCCCCAGTGGACGCCGTACATTGAATAAGTTGATAACAGCGGAATTCTGACATCAGAGTTATAGTTATAGTAAGTTGAAGGCCCCAGTGGACGTCGTACATTGAATAAGTTGATAATAGCGGAATTCTGACATCAGAGTTATAGTTATAGTTAGTTGAAGGCCCCAGTGGACGTCGTACATTGAATAAGTTGATAATAGCGGAATTCTGACATCAGAGTTATAGTTATAGTTAGTTGAAGGCCCCAGTGGACGCTGTACATTGAATAAGTTGATAACAGCGGAATTCTGACATCAGAGTTATAGTTATAGTTAGCTGAAGGCCCCAGTGGACGCTGTACATTGAATAAGTTGATAACAGCGGAATTCTGACATCAGAGTTATAGTTATAGTTAGCTGAAGGCCCCAGTGGACGCCGTACATTCAATAAGTTGATAACAGCGGAATTCTGACATCAGAGTTATAGTTATAGTTAGCTGAAGGCCCCAGTGGACGCCGTACATTCAATAAGTTGATAACAGCGGAATTCTGACATCAGAGTTATAGTTATAGTTAGCTGAAGGTCCCAGTGGACGCTGTACATTGAATAAGTTGATAACAGCGGAATTCTGACATCAGAGTTATAGTTATAGTTAGCTGAAGGCCCCAGTGGACGCCGTACATTCAATAAGTTGATAACAGCGGAATTCTGACATCAGAGTTACAGTTATAGTTAGCTGAAGGCCCCAGTGGACGCCGTACATTCAATAAGTTGATAACAGCGGAATTCTGACATCAGAGTTATAGTTATAGTTAGCTGAAGGCCCCAGTGGACGCCGTACATTCAATAAGTTGATAACAGCGCAATTCTGACATCAGAGTTATAGTTATAGTTAGCTGAAGGCCCCAGTGGACGCCGTACATTGAATAAGTTGATAGCAGCGGAATTCTGACATCAGAGTTATAGTTATAGTTAGTTGAAGGCCCCAGTGGACGCCGTACATTGAATAAGTTGATAGCAGCGGAATACTGACATCAGAGTTATAGTTGTAGTTAGTTGAAGGCCCCAGTGGACGCCGTACATTGAATAAGTTGATAACAGCGGAATTCTGACATCAGAGTTATAGTTATAGTTAGTTGAAGGCCCCAGTGGACGCCGTACATTGAATAAGTTGATAATAGCGCAATTCTGACATCAGAGTTATAGTTATAGTTAGTTGAAGGCCCCAGTGGACGCCGTACATTGAATAAGTTGATAATAGCGCAATTCTGACATCAGAGTTATAGTTAGTTGAAGGCCCCAGTGGACGCCGTACATTGAATAAGTTGATAACAGCGGAATTCTGACATCAGAGTTATAGTTATAGTTAGTTGAAGGCCCCAGTGGACGCCGTACATTGAATAAGTTGATAATAGCGCAATTCTGACATCAGAGTTATAGTTAGTTGAAGGCCCCAGTGGACGCCGTACATTGAATAAGTTGATAACAGCGGAATTCTGACATCAGAGTTATAGTTAAGTTAGTTGAAGGCCCCGGTATCACTGCAAACGAATAAAAATCCATAATTTGCCACTGTACACTGGATAACATGAAACAAAACATGTTCTACAGGATTGCCCCCAGTACACAGACCTGAGAAGGACAATGTGGTCCACACCCACCTCCCTGGAAGAGAAACTATACGGGGCAACCGAATCACTTAAACAGACAGCTGCCTTCATAAGAGAGTCCGGAATCCTAGTCTGAATGAGCCACGATCGCAGCAGAAGAAATCCATAATTGCTCAACCGCCCGTGCCAGTGGAATCATCTGAAATAACATCTCATCTCATTTGAGGATTCAAATAAAGAAAGACAGCTGCATGCCCCATCATAGCAGCTAAAAGAACGCGCCAAAAGACATAAAGTCAAGCGGCACCGAAAGTGAACCCAGCTGAACTGACCTTCGTCATACGATATCATCATTCATCGTAAGCAATCGGATTATCGAAACATTATCCGGATGAAAACCTCAGCTCACAGTGTGCACAGAGTAGCTCCAGTCGCAAGCCGGGCTTGGAATATGAGGAACTTGCAACAAGGAACACTTTGCAGACACAGCCTCAACGGTTCCTGCCGCATACCCGCCATATTGACCGGAAGTTCAACATCAGAGTTAGTGGACTTCATCTTGTCAAGACCCCACTTTGTATCATTATAGTTTTCTCGAAGTGATTTTAAAAAGTAGGTAAATTAAGTCACGTTTTTTATTTAGTCATTTTGTGATAAAGTTGGATATGTCGGGACGAGAGACACACTTGTCGTAGCTCGTTGTAAACTATAACACAGTTTACGGTTGCTTCACGACACGTTCTTTAAGAGCAGGACAACACAACAAGAAATTTAGCGAAAAAAACACCTCAGTCACAACAACCTCAACATAACAGCAGCTGCCACAACATAACAAAATCAACCAAAACACAACAAACAAAAAAAATAAAATTGCGTTCTTTCATGTGCACCTGTCTAGAATCAGTCTTTCCAGTTCCATTCAATTCGCCCTTGATATTTTCTAAATTCGTGTTTAAATCTCTTATCTATGTTTATCTTCATCAAATTTCTTCGCCAAATCAGAATAATAATCAAATAATGCTACCAATAATAACAACGATTGTTATGCATTACAATAATTGCCTGTCCAGCTAAAAACACTTGGCCCGATAACGCTGGAACGCCAAATAGCTGGCCACTCGATCAGTGACTGGATTCGCTGCTAGAGAAGACACAGCCAGATGTGGATGACAGAAGAGCCGAACACAAACAAGCGACATTCATTCTGAAAAAGAAAATACGTGGAAATAGAATTGATGGATAGAGAAACACTGAGGAGAACTGATCGAAGTCAGAACACAATATTAGTGAAACAGACTTCAACCGGCAGTAATCGAGTTCACCCTGTGGGATTTGGAAGTACGGATATTATGTTCGCAAATAATTTAAGGAAATCGTTGTAATCGAATATAGTCTTAAAGATTTAAGAAAAGTAGTCGCCAGGGGCGTAATAAGACTCGGTTTTTTGGGGTGTTTTTATTTTTTTTGGCGGACAAGAGGGATTGATGAAGGCTAACTTTGGAGAAATGTCACCACTATTCTATTACTGCCAGTAAAGAGATACAACAAAATAGGGAAGTTTGGTAACACATACACAAAATGTAGGTGAAGATAACCACATAGCAACTGACTTTGGATAATGAAGGCTGATGACTTTATTGTACTCGGACTCAGCTTCATGAGACGGGGTGAACAGTTCACTCGGACTCAGCTTCATGAGACGGGGTAAACAGTTCACTCGGACTCAGCTTCATGAGACGGGGTGAGCAGTTCACTCGGACTCAGCTTCATGAGACAGGGTGAACAGTTCACTCAGACTCAGCTTCATGAGACGGGGTGAACAGTTCACTCGGACTCAGCTTCATGAGACAGGGTGAACAGTTCACTCGGACTCAGCTTCATGAGACGGGGTGAACAGTTCACTCGGACTCAGCTTCATGAGACAGGGTGAACAGTTCACTCAGACTCAGCTTCATGAGACGGGGTGAACAGTTCACTCGGACTCAGCTTCATGAGACAGGGTGAACAGTTCACTCGGACTCGGCTTCATGAGACGGGGTGAACAGTTCACTCGGACTCAACTTCATGAGACGGGGTGAACAGTTCACTCAGACTCAGCTTCATGAGACAGGGTAAAACAGTTCATCGGACTCAGCTTCATGAGACGGGGTGAACAGTTCACTCAGACTCAGCTTCA
Source organism: Megaustenia siamemsis (assembly GCA_032433765.1). NCBI lineage: Eukaryota > Metazoa > Mollusca > Gastropoda > Stylommatophora > Ariophantidae > Megaustenia > Megaustenia siamemsis. The sequence continues at coordinate 76,258,847 of JAVIAB010000125.1, read as the reverse complement.
TGAGACAGGGTAAAACAATTCACTCGGACTCAGCTTCATGAGACGGGGTGAACAGTTCACTCGGACTCAGCTTCATGAGACAGGGTGAACAATTCACTCGGACTCAGCTTCATGAGACAGGGTGAACAGTTCACTCGGACTCAGCTTCATGAGACAGGGTGAACAGTTCACTCGGACTCAGCTTCATGAGACGGGGTGAACAGTTCACTCAGACTCAGCTTCATGAGACAGGGTAAAACAGTTCATCGGACTCAGCTTCATGAGACGGGGTGAACAGTTCACTCAGACTCAGCTTCATGAGACGGGGTAAAACAATTCACTCGGACTCAGCTTCATGAAACGGGGTGAACAGTTCACTCGGACTCAGCTTCATGAGACGGGGTAAAACAATTCACTCGGACTCAGCTTCATGAGACGGGGTGAACAGTTCACTCGGACTCAGCTTCATGAGACAGGGTGAACATTTCACTCGGACTCAGCTTCATGAGACGGGGTAAAACAGTTTACTCGGACTCAGCTTCATGAGATGGAGTAAACAGTTCCCTTCCATACCTTCCCAGTGGATATCTATGGTACCCATTTAACGAGGTTGGGTGGACCCCGAGAGCATTTTAGGTAGGAAATAAAATTCGCTTCAACTGCTAACTGAACTCTGGAATTTCAGATGAGCAGACGAGTGCAGTGACCACAATACGACCGGGTTCTTAGAGGTAGGAATTATAACAATAAATCTGCAACGTATCTGTAACAGGAGGTTTAAGGACAGCGCCTGGAAGTGACGAAAGGAAACATGAAATGAGAAACGAATTTTGAACACAGAATGAAACAGAAACAATGTTAACCTACCCGCCGGCCTCGATCTCTTTGAGCTTTCCCGTTGAGGGTGAGCCAGTAATGGAGAGTGACGTACACTCCAAGGTATGGTGACAGCTTTACAAAAAAGGAATACAAAAATACTGACGTTTCGGCCTACGGCCTTCTTCAGAATACGGGGACAACGACAAAAAAGGGTGAGGCATAAGTATCTATTGCTACATGTCGGATGATAAAGTTAGGGAGAGGTGGACAGAGGGAAGAGAGATGGGGTAGTGAAATGAGAAAGAGATGTGTCGCTTGTTGGAGGATAGGTGAAGTGTAGAGATGGGAAGGTGAAATGAGAAAGAGATGTGTCGCTTTTTAGAGGATAGGTGAAGTGTAGAGATGTGATGGTGAAATGAGAAAGAGATGTGTCGCTTGTTAGAGGATAGGTGAAGTGTAGAGATGGGATGGTGAAATGAGAAAGAGATGTGTCGCTTGTTAGAGGATAGGTGAAATGTAAAGATGGGATGGTGAAATGAGAAAGAGATGTGTCGCTTGTTAGAGGATAGGTGAAGTGTAGAGATGGGATGGTGAAATGAGAAAGAGATGTGTCGCTTGTTAGAGGATAGGTGAAATGTAGAGATGGGATGGTGAAATGAGAAAGAGATGTGTCGCTTGTTAGAGGATAGGTGAAGTGTAGAGATGGGATGGTGAAATGAGAAAGAGATGTGTCGCTTGTTAGAGGATAGGTGAAGTGTAGAGATGGGATGGTGAAATGAGAAAGAGATGTGTCGCTTGTTAGAGGATAGGTGAAATGTAGAAATGGGATGGTGAAATGAGAAAGAGATGTGTCGCTTGTTAGAGGATAGGTGAAGTGTAGAGATGGGATGGTGAAATGAGAAAGAGATGTGTCGCTTGTTAGAGGATAGGTGAAGTGTAGAGATGGGATGGTGAAATGAGAAAGAGATGTGTCGCTTGTTAGAGGATAGGTGAAGTGTAGAGATGGGATGGTGAAATGAGAAAGAGATGTGTCGCTTGTTAGAGGATAGGTGAAATGTAAAGATGGGATGGTGAAATGAGAAAGAGATGTGTCGCTTGTTAGAGGATAGGTGAAGTGTAGAGATGGGATGGTGAAATGAGAAAGAGATGTGTCGCTTGTTAGAGGATAGGTGAAATGTAGAGATGGGATGGTGAAATGAGAAAGAGATGTGTCGCTTGTCAGAGGATAGGTGAAGTGTAGAGATGGGATGGTGAAATGAGAAAGAGATGTGTCGCTTGTTAGAGGATAGGTGAAGTGTAGAGATGGGATGGTGAAATGAGAAAGAGATGTGTCGCTTGTTAGAGGATAGGTGAAGTGTAGAGATGGGATGGTGAAATGAGAAAGAGATGTGTCGCTTGTTAGAGGATAGGTGAAGTGTAGAGATGGGATGGTGAAATGAGAAAGAGATGTGTCGCTTGTTAGAGGATAGGTGAAGTGTAGAGATGGGATGGTGAAATGAGAAAGAGATGTGTCGCTTGTTAGAGGATAGGTGAAGTGTAGAGATGGGATGGTGAAATGAGAAAGAGATGTCTCGCTTGTTAGAGGATAGGTGAAGTGTAGAGATGGGATGTTGAAATGAGAAAGAGATGTTCCGCTTGTTAGAGGGAAGGTGAAGTGTAGAGTAAAAAAAAAGTAAGAGCCCCCGTCACGCCAAGTGGCGTATAGAGAATATGGTGTTAGTGACCATAAATTTTACAGATCTTCAGCACATGATTTTTGGGGTAATGTGGTCGGTATTACGCCCGTGCCGCTTTACTTTCCCAACAAAAATCCGGTACACATTTAAGGCTGGGTGAACCCGGAAGCTGTCGGTTAGGATCGGAACCCTCCCTCTTGTCCTTTGTAGTCCAGTTCACTAACCACTGAGCTATCGCGGCTCCCTTGGTGAAGTGTAGAGATATACAATTATAAGTATAGAGAAGTAATATAGAACTGAACAATAACAAAAAAATTATTCAAAATTTGAACGCCCAAAGGTTCTGACGTTTTCAGCATTGTGGGCAGGGGCGATTGGGGGTAAAATAACGTCACATGACAATAGCTCACATAGCTCGAGACGTCACAAGCATTGGGGTGTTTACAGGAAAACCCCCTCTGCTGGTAGGTTCAGATATATCGGTGGCAACGGCCTACCGGCAGAGAGTGTCTTGTGATTCTGTACAATCCAAATAATGAAATAAGTGTTCTCGTCACACCTAGTGCTGTGATATAGAAAATCCGAGTTAGTGTATATATTTTTCTTCAGTGATCGTTGGGAGCATTTATGGGAGATTTGGTCAGTACCACGCCAGGCATCTATACTGCCACAGACAAAATCTATTTTTACCGATTTTCAGAACCTGGTTAAACTTGTACGTTTACCTGCTAAAAGGTTTTCTAATTTTATGATTTGAAGCCAGATCCTAATAGTTAACAGACAAGTACACTAATAATTCTGCTACAGCGGCCTCTACACTATACAAGTGTTTTATTTTTTTAAGGAAACGAACTGCGCAGAGATCGATATAGCCCCAAAGTAAGGCGGAGTAGAAAAATGAAGGAGGTTATTCTATTGTACTGGGAGCCACGATAGCTCAGTGGTTAATGGGCTGGACTACAAAGGACAAGAGGTATGGTTCGATCCCAACCAACGGCTTCCGGTTCACCCAGCCTTAAAGGGGAACTTGATTTTTTTTCTGGGAAAGTAAAGCGGCACGGGCGTAATACCGACCATATTACCCCAAAAATCATGTGCCGAGGATCTGTAAAATGTATGGTCACTAACACCATATTCCCTATACACCACTTGGCGTTAGGCGGTACTTTGAGGGTCTCAGCAGCCAGGCCCGGCTTGAAACGTTACTTACTCATCGACGGAAAAAAAATATGAGCACCTCTGAAGTCGGAGTTACCTGCCTATGCGGCTAGGGACCTCTGTGCACAAGGCTACCAGGTAAAAACGAAATAACACGCACAATTTAGTTCATAGTCTCTAGGGACTTTGCCAGAGGTGAAAGCTGAGAAACGCAAATAAAATAAATAAATAAATAATGTTTTCAGTGTGCATGTCTCATGATCAAACTACGGTTTACATTGAATATCTCTACCTCCAGTCAGCGTGTTTTTGGCATGCCGGGTGTTATACACTTTTGAGTGAAACAATATTTGAAATAAAACACTTTTAATGAAATAAGAATTTATTAGAAACACCTATAACACATTTAAGGAAATAAGAACTTACTAGAAACACTTACAGCACTTTTAATGAAATAGGAACTTACCAGAAGCACTTATAACACCATTAAGGAAATAGGAACTTAACAGAAACAAATAACACGTTTAATGAGCTAGGAATTTACCAGAAACACTTATAACACTTTAAAGGAAACAGGAATTTACCAGAAACACTTATAACACCTTTAAGGAGATAGGAATTTACTAGAAAAACCTACAAATACAGTAAAGTAAAATAAGTAAAGAGCTCCCGTCACGCGAAGTGGCATATAGGGAATATGGAGTTAGTGACCATCATTTTTATAGATATTCGCCCGTGCCGCTCTACTTTCCCAGAAAAAAATCCGGTACCCATTTAAGGCTGGGTGAACCCGGAAGCCGTCGGTTGGGATCGAACCCTACCTCTTGTCCCTTGTGGTCCAGTTCTTTAACCACTGAGCTATCTCGGCTTCTCTACCAATACATTGAAAGGCAGAAAAAGTTCAAGAAATGGATGGATGAATACAGATGAAATAACATTGATTATTGACCCAAAAAAAACTAAATTAATTAATTTGTGTGAAAATAAATAAATAAGTGAGGGATGCATGAAGGACGCTAATGATACAATTAAAGAGCTTGAAAATTGTAAATAATGGTAAAATTGAGAGAGACAGCGAGCGAGAGAGAGAGAGAGAGAGAGAGAGAGAGAGTGGAGATGTAAAGAAAATTACCTGAATGTTTTAAAAATGATAATTGGCAAACAAAACTCGTATATAGAAAATAAAAATGGATAAGAAAATATGTAATAAAAGATGTTCATTTGTTTTAATTGGGCAGCAGAAACAAATGTGGCAGTAAATATGCACAAGAGTGTAAGAGAGCATATTATAATAATGGCGAAAGGTATAGGAAAATAGAGATAGAGAATTTAAAACAAAAAAAAAAGAGAATTGGTACGCGAATTAAAGATAATGATAGATAATGAGAGGCAAGAAGAGGGAGTCGAGAAGAAAGAGAATATTGGGAAAGGAGAATTGGATGGATGGATGGATGGATGGATGGATGGATGGATGGATGGATGGATGGATGGTTGGATGGATGGTTGGATGGATGGATGGTTGGATGGATGGATGGATGGATGGATGGATGGATGGATGGATGGATGGATGGGTGGGTGGGTGGATGGATGGATGGATGGATGGATGGATGGATGGATGGATGGATGGATGGATGGATGGATATATAATGAGGGAACGACTGGTAGAGAGAGAAGGCGTGGACGGGTGATGATAAATAAAAATAGAAAAATACGGACAGGGAAAACAGAGGAAATGATTACCAGAGGGAAAAGATGGAGATATTTTTTTTCTTCGTTCGCCAGCTTTTACCTCTGACGAAGTCCCTAGAGACTAGGAACTGAATTTTGCGTGTTAATCCATTTTTCCCTGGCAGCCGTGTGCACATGGGTGTCTCGCCGCACAGGCAGATAACTCCGACTTCGGAGGTACTCATATTTTTTTCCGTCGATGAGTAATTGACGTTTCAAGTCGGGCCTCGCTACTGAGATCAGGAGTGGTTGCCGCAGAGAGAAATCATAAATAAAAATCCCAACCGGTGTGGCCGGGATTTGAACCCACAACCTCTCTGTCGTCTTGGCCGGCGTCTTGCCTCGAGACCAACCAGTTCCCCAAGATGGACATATAGATATCATCATAAGAAAAAATATAGTGCCTGCTGGCATAGGTGATCATGTCTCTCCACAACTTAATAAATCTACAGCTTTTTATCAGTTCAGGGTGGCTGAGTGGTTAGTGTGTTATGGAAGGAGCGTTTACTTATCAGTTCTTTTTTTCGTTTTCTATAAAACCATTCTCTTAAACTGTCTTATGTCTTTTCTCTCTGTATCCATATCTTCTCCTCTCTGTTTTTTTTTTCGATATGTGCTCCAGCTGTCCTTTCTCATAACATGGTCAAAAAAATGTCCGAGAAAGATGGAGCCCATTGCTACTGGCCTCTTTAGATTATCCAAACAACAAAACAATTTTTTTATTGTTTTGGCCAGTTTTTATATTATTTTATTTATTTATTTTTATTTATTTTTTTTTAAATTTAGAAAGTATTGTTATGGAAACAGCGCCATAGATTTTAGAGCAGTGATCTCTGCAATATGTGCCATTTTGGCACGCAAGGTTTCTGTTTTTGAGATTGTGGTTCTGCCCTATATGCCGTCTTCGGCTCGAAAGAACAATATACATATATATATATATATATATATATATATATATATATATATATATATATATAGAGAGAGAGAGAGAGAGAGAGAGAGAGAGAGAGGGAGAGAGATCGAACTTATTGAAAGGAGAAACAGAAAAACAGAAGAATTATATGAAGATGTAGGAATGTAATGTATAAGTCTTGGAGAAATGAGTAGTGGGAGACACAATAAAGATACAAGTGGAAAGAGGAGGAGATGTGGTAGAGAAATTAATAGACAGAGAGAGAGAGAGAGATGAAGAAAGAGATAGAGAGAACGATATGAAAGAGAGTGGTGGGGTTAGGGTTCAGAATGGAGATAATAAGAGAGACAGAATGGGATAGGACGAAGGAGAAAGAAAGAAAAAGTTATCGCGGTCAGAAAAGTAGAAGGAGAAAGAGAGAGAGAGAGAGAGATAGAATGTGTAAAAATGTAAGACATCGATTTTGCTATTTATGTGATCTCTCAGAGAACTGACTTTGATTCTAGTGTTCAAAGTCCTGGCCCTTCCGTGCGATTGATGCCTATCTGCCAGAGTCGTCGGGATTACAGACTACATGGTCTGTGCAACAATACGTTTTGGCTAAAAATAATAACAGACTTCTGTCATTTGAGGCCTTAACTGTATCGGCTAGCACTTACCATGACGTATGTGGTTAAATGATTGATTAGTTATTTATCAGTTCTGACCTCATTAAACTCAAGATATTCTTGGAGGTGTTCAGTCCATTGAAACAAAAGTAGAGAGAAGATGATGCACGTTAATTGAATCTGTAGTTTGTTAGCTCCTTTATTAACAGATGCCTCCGACAGTTACTGAATGTCAAAATGGTCCAATAAGATTACAAATGAAAACCTTTGGAAAAATACTGCCGTGATACCAATAGGAATATCTTGGAGATCAAGAAAAGGAAATGGAGATGAATCGGCCACACATTGTGGAAACCGCCAAGCAATAGTGCAAGTCAGTGAGCTTGAGTTTTTAAGTTATTTGTGGGTTATCACCATCGCCCTCCGAACATGGGAACCGCGATAGCTCAGTGGTTATTGAACTGGACTACAAAGGACAAGAGGTAGGGTTCGATCCCAACCTATGGCTTCGGGTTCACCCAGCCTTTAATGGGTACCATATTTTTTTCTGGGAAAGTAAAGCGGCACGGGCGTAATACCGACCACATTATCCCAAAAATCATGTGCCGAAGGTCTGTAAAATATATGGTCACTAACACCATATTCCCTATACGCCTCTTGGCGTGACGGGGGCACTTTACTTTACTACTACTCCGAACATGACCACATGTGCTCAGGTCCCCTCTGCATATCCAACAGCGTCCAACGACTGACGACTCCAACTCAGTGTTGGTTGATATGTCCTCTTATGCGCCAACTAAGACTCTCCTTTCGGACTGTACCCATATCTTTCATCTGAAGAATCGGCGTGGACTCATTGTTGTTGGAGTCCTGTGTTCTTCCCGTGTCTCAGAAGGCATTGATGACGTCCACCTGATCCATTGGTTGACCGTCTTCGAAAACAGCACAGCTAATCAGCCTGTCCGCTCTTTCATTTCCCCGTACTCTCAAGGTCCAGGAATGTAGACAAAGTTGATTCTGCGTATCATTGACTTTTATAATGACTCGACCTGCTTGCCCGCCTCCATTTTTTTCATCATGCTCATCGAATCACATAGTTTACACTAAGTAACTTAGCACGCAAGTTTTCACCCATATGTGCTCGACAGATTATCCAGAAATGTTCGGAGACTTCTGGATAGTGTCACTTCAAGCATCGAAACTCACGATATGAGGCGGTATTCCTCACCTTCCCAGAGTACTGCCCTGGTACCTATTTCTGAGAGCGGCGGGGTCAATCGCGGGAGTATTTTGTTTCCAACCACGAGTACAACTCACACTGCTTCCATCGGGAATCGAACACGGGTTGTCCAAACTTCGGTAGTCCAATCGGGGGTTTTCCCAACTAGACTACCGAGGGAGCGAGCACACGAACCACTCAGCCACCGAGACTCTATCTATCTATCTATCTATCTATCTATCTATCTATCTATCTATCTATCTATCTATCTATCTATCTATCTATCTATCTATCTATTGTCCTTTCGAGCCGAAGACGGCACATAGGGCAGAACCACAAACTCAAAAATAGAAACCTTGCGTACCAAAATGGCACATATTGCAAAGATCACTGCTTCCAAAATCTGTGGTATAGCGTATATATCACATAGATTCCACAAATTAAAAAAAACACACCAGTGTTTCAGAGGCCTGTTGTGTTAAGGTTTCCTCGTTTTATTGGATGGGATTAAACAGTTCCGTTAAACTATTTTTTTTTTCGCTTGCTTGCGTTCGCCCGATGACTAAAGAAATAGACCTTCACATCATCCGCTCTAAAACTGACGTTAAGTGGCCGTGTCTGCGTTGTGTTGTAGTTTGCAGTAAAACTGTAATATTTGCGCCTTTCGGCCCAACTCATCCGACTTCACCATGTTATTTTTTAGTACCGGGTTCTCTTCCCTCTTCGATCCCTACTCTTTTGGCCAGACTAGACCGGTTAGTCTGTGTTTCTAGTGGCATCACAGAGAGATGGAGAGGGCCTGGATGGTTCTGGTTCACCTATTCTGTCGTAAGCCATCAGTTGTGGGTCGCTGACAACTTCTAGCTTTGCTGCTCAGCTCTAACTCCACTATTTTTTTTTAAATTAATAGGCATGTGTGTGTGTTTGTATGTTTGTAAATGAACATCCTTACGAGAGTTTAGCTGAAAATCACATAAATGTGATTCTACATACAAAAACACAACGGACATCTAAATATAGTATTGTGAAAATATCTCCTAACCCCCTGCTGCATATTTTTTCCTATTGCTATTCTGCTTTTATTACGCGCATTAAATTTGATCATAATAGAAGTCCCTCTACATAAATAAGAAATGCAAAAATGACAACAACAAAAACACCCCAGCTATGGAAAAACAGCATTACTTATTTAAATAGAAAAATAAAACGCCAATTGTTACATTTTCTTATGTTAGTACTAAAAGTGCATTCACCAGTCCGTGTTCGACCTTAGCAGAGAACAAACACATACCCCTTTAGACTGGACGAATGATTCGACTAACAAAAGAGAAAAAGAAGCGAAAACACAGGAAAATCAGGCGTAATATAATAATAATAACAACCATACTGCCGGCTCTGTGGCACTATGCATTTGAATATGAGTAGACATAAATATTAAGGGCACCAATTGTGCATTGCTGTTTGCTCATTTCAGACAAGATGCTTTCATCAGCAGTCCCAGATCTCTGGACAGAAATAAGAAAAGATTATGGAAATCAGGCCGCGAACGTTTTCATGGAAAGACTAGAAGGAAATTAAACAGGCCCCTAGGGGTAGTCGGATTCATAATGTTACCAGACAAGCAGTTTTATTAATATTTTGAGAAGGTGAAAAGCAATGTAGAACGATTTCTATAAGAACGATGTGGGTTATCATATTCCATTTGACAGTTGTTGGAGATTCCGGTGATATGTTTTTTATGTGGTAAAGAACATTTGATGAAAAGTGTTAGTCGCTGTAGACATTGAGCGAAGAGCACAAAGACGCCATAAGGATGTCACTGAAGAACTGATGTATGACCCTGTTGGACGAGTGCTTTATTGCTCATCGTTCAGTCTGAAAGAAACAAGATTTCTTAGGATAATTGTGTGGTATGAGCACAAGAAACAAAGAAAATACGAAAGAAATAACAAGATAAATTAACCTGAGAAATAAAGAAGGTGGGAACCACGATAGCTCAGCGGTTAGTGAACTGGACTACAAAGGACAAGTGGTAGCGTTCGATCCAAACCGACGGCTTCCGGTTCACCCAGCCTTTAATGGGCACCGGATTTTTTTTCTGGGAAAGTAAAGCGGAATGGACGTAATACCGACCACATTACCCCAAAAATCATGTGCGAAGGTCTGTAAAATTTATGGACACTAACACCATATTCCCTATACGCCACTTGGCGTGATGGGGGTACTTTTTTTTTTTTTTTTTTTTAAGAAAGAAGGTAATAGAGAAAGAAAGAGCGGATAGAGAAAGTAATGGAAGGAATGGCGGAAGGAAGGGAGGCAGAGAGGAAATTTACACCATGGGATTGGGTGATTCAGAGGTTAAAACGCCAGTCGCTGGATTAGAAGGTCTCGTGTTTGAATCTCGACAGAGAATGTGGAGATTTTTCTCGAATCCGTGGTTTCTCCGTGGCTCCTCTCTCTCTCTCTCTCTCTTCCCCCCCCCCCCCCCGTCTCTCCATCTGGATAATGAGAATCGTTGTGTTGCCATCTCGGTTGACAACGAAACGAAATGAAATGTCCCTTGTATACTCTGTCAAGTTAAAGTCGAGAAAGAGTAGGTTAAATGTGGTCGCAGCGCAGGAAAAATTGCTTGGCGTTGAATAATTCAGCCATACCGAAGACAGATGTGTAGGATCGAAAAGGTGCAGATATCGTGGCTTGTCTTAAAATAGCGACACAAAACATAACGGGTGAAAAGAAAGAAAGAAAGAAAGAAATTAAAATACGCTCTTCAGAAGAGGGGAGACGCGAAAGCTCAGTGATTAGTGAACTGGACTGCAAAGGACAAGAGGTAGGGTTTGATCCCAACCGACGGCTTTCAGGTTCACCCAGCCTTTAATGGGTACCGGAATTTTTTGGGGGGAAAGTAAAGCGGCACGGGCGTAATACCGACCACATTACCCCAGAAATCATGTGTTGAAGGTCTGTAAAATTTATGGTCACTAACACCATATTCCCTATACTTCACTTGGCGTGACGGGGGTAGTTTACTTTTTTTTTACTCTTCAGAAGGGAATGCTCCACAAACTCCCCATCACCACATCATCTTTCTCAACAATCCAAACACCGGCAGAGTCATGCACTCAATGCAGTAGACGCTTCTCGGATCAGATTGATCCCCTGAATCAAACTCGTGACCCACTCAAAAAAACAATTTGTGACGATTTGATCTTCATCGATCTTCGTGGAATTGTTTCCTTGCCATTTAACAAACACATAGTCCTTCAATTGAGGTCACTGCTGATGTTTGTCCAGAACCTTTGTCTTAAGCTCGCCTCAAGTGAAGTCACTGTCATAAGCTCTTTATCAAATATCCTTCACTACATCATTCTTGATGTTCGTTTGCTTCATTTACCATCTGAAGTTCAATAATGAGATATATTTAAAAATCAGTGTAAGAAAAATCAATTTTTGTCCAGCAGCTTTATATCGACCGACACCATAGAACTATTTGCCATATTTCGGCAAGCGCAAAACAGAAATGTAACAAATAAAAAGAAAGAAAAAAATTAATAAATATTATAATGGAAAAAGTAATTAAAAATTATTCATGCACAGCTTTGCAGCAGGGGGCAATCAGATCATCAGAGCCCCGTCGAGAAAGTCTTTCGGTCCTTTTGCTTCTGGATAAACTAATGTGGGAAAGCTTGCTTGGGTCATGACTCCCAGGAGTTGGCCTTCTGCTGCATTCTGAGATTGGAGACTAATGGAACGTCCAGGGTTAATGTATTGACAGGCTGATTTCTCAGCCTATAAGGGTTGAGACTATGGCTTGCGCGAAACGTCCAAATCAGTTCATTTGAACTTTAATGTTTGGAGGGAGTTCTTAATACTTTGGTACATATGATTCATTAGGATGTCATTTATCCTCCTCGATGCTGGGCATTCCGGTGAGAGAGGAAACGAAGGAGCTGACAGCCTGGCTGGAACGGTTGTCGTGGATGGCGGAAGTGCAATGGACCGGGCCGTCATTTTGAATGCATCATAGAAGGAAGAGGTATGTTTACAGCGCTCGGAAAAAAATGACAAATAATCAACAACAGAAAAATAAACAAAGAACAACGTATGGTCCGAAGCAGGATCGAACCCGTACTCCTTGACACAGCGCCTTATCACGGGAAGCCAAACGCTAGTGAACACGGCCAATTCAGCTAACTAAAACAGGTCGCGCTGATGACTCAGTCAATGACCATGAATCTACAACTATGTTCAGACTGCACGAACATGAAGTCAAAACTGAGGACGCCAGTAAGGAGCGCTGATGACTCAATCAATGACCATGAATCTACAACTATGTTCAGACTGCACGAACATGAAGTCAAAACTGAGGACGCCAGTAAGGAGCGCTGATGACTCAATCAATGACCATGAATCTACAACTATGTTCAGACTGCACGAACATGAGGTAAAAACTGAGAACGCCAGTAAGGAGCGCTGATGACTCAATCAATGACCATGAATCTACAACTATGTTCAGACTGCACGAACATGAGGTCAAAACTGAGGACGCCAGTAAGGAGCGCTGATGACTCAATCAATGACCATGAATCTACAACTATGTTCAGACTGCACGAAGATGAGGTCAAAACTGAGGACGCCAGTAAGGAGCGCTGATGACTCAATCAATGACCATGAATCTACAACTATGTTCAGACTGCACGAACATGAGGTCAAAACTGAGGACGCCAGTAAGGAGCGCTGATGACTCAATCAATGACCATGAATCTACAACTATGTTCAGACTGCACGAACATGAGGTAAAAACTGAGAACGCCAGTAAGGAGCGCTACGAGGTGATACCAAAATCAACTCAGAACTTGCGTCGTCAGTCTTCACAAACTGAGGGGTAAATCTGAGTACTTCTTGGCGTGTCCAATGTGCAATAAGGATGATATGCCGACTAAACTATACTAATGACTTGGTATCCATAAGTCGTACTTAAAAAAAAAAACTGTATTACTGCGTGGCCTATACATAATAGTCCGCGCTCGAAAATTACACTGGCCAGACCTGCTAACCTGTTTGTTTCGTGTGAAATAACGTGTTTGATGTTTTTATCTGTTTAGCTATATTCGCTTTGCTTCCGATACATCGTCTGATAATCACAATCATGAACAAAGTTTACTTTCTTTGAATGAAATTGTAAAGCCTCTAGTAATCCGATGATTATTGCTTGATCTATCCACTAGCAACTACTTGAACTACATAACCCCTATTCCGATCATTTCCGATATCTTTCATATTTGCTAGTATCGAACACTCCATTGTCAGCACGATAACTTCTCAGCTCGTCAGCCATAGTTTACATATCTTTTCATGGAAGTCCATATTTTAGTGCTGGCTGTTTTAAAAGACCCCGTGCAGATTAGATTTATCTCCATAACGTTTACTGCTTCTACGTTTGTCAGGAATCCCTGCTGTCGCAGGACATTGACAAAATTTCTAAATTGAAAAAAAAAAAAGTGAAGAGCCCCGTCACACCAAGTGGCATATAAGGAATATAGTGTTAGTGACCATAATTTTTATAGACCTTCGGCACATGATTTTGGGGTAATGTTGTCGGTATTACGCCCGTGCCGCTTTATTTTCCTAGAAAAAAAAATCCGGTACCTATTTAAGGCTGAATTAACCCGGAAGGCGTCGACCAGGATCGAACCCTACCTCTTGTCCTTCGTTTTCCAGTTCACTAACCACTGAGCTATCGCAGCTCCCCATTTCTAAATTTAGCTAGCTTGAATATTCATTGTTATTTTATCCTTATCTAAAACACACATAAAGACCGATTAGGATGTTGTGTGTTCTTGAAGGTTTTATCCGGACTCATCTTGGATAACTTGATGCACACTCCGTGTTAAGTTTAAAGTCATCTTGATTTAAGACTGCCGCCTATCTGGCCTTCCAGAGGTGAAGTGTGGAGCAACCTGACTGTTTGTCTTAGTGTGATGACGACCAATTGTAAATAATAATCTTTTTCCTTATTGAGATTATCTGTGGAGAGTCTCACTCGTTATCACTCTCGGCATTTCCTCAATTATATTCTAACGCCTCTGAAGGTACTGCAATGAAATGTGAACAGAAGTACGTTCATTAACCAGTAAATTAAAGGAAATGTGTGTGTGTGTGTGTGCGTGCGGGGCGTTTAATTGTTGCAACACTATGCAGTACAACCTGACTGTCTCGCCTCCCTGCCGATCGCAGTCATTAAAGCGAAGATAACTACACGATACGGTTGATGTTCGTGACTGTTAGTGTTCAGTATGTGTGAGTTCACACAAGATAGCTGGGATATATGTTAGTAATCAGTACATATGAGTTCACACAAGATAACTGGGATATATGTTATTGATCAGTACATGTGAGTTCATACAAGATATATGGGATATATGTTATTGATCAGTACATGTGAGTTCATACAAGATATATGGGATATATGTTATTGATCAGTACATGTGAGTTCACACAAGATAGCTGGGATATATGTTATTGATCAGTACGTGTGATGTCACACAAGATAGCTAAGATATATGTTAGTGATCAGTACGTGTGAGTTCACACAAGATAGCTGGGATATATGTTAGTGATCAGTACGTGTGAGTTCACACAAGATAGCTGGACAATGTGTTAGAACACTGAGGGAGCAAGTGTTTAGCGATAAAACCCATCAGGGAAGTGCCTGGCTCGGTATGCAGCGATCCACCATGGGTTGTATATACACCATAGTGAATAATACTACAAAATTAACAGACAGAAGCCCACTAGCATATGGGCTTAGATCGGTTAGCAATTCACAGCTCACTGTGTGCAACAAAACTAGTCCAGAACCTATTCAAGCACACAAGTGAACTCATCAAGCGAGTAGGGATGGGCGAGGAAAGACAACCCGGTACCTAAAAATTCAGAATATGTTAGGTTGAAAAGTGTAGAAACAGCAGTCTTCTACCCTTCAGCTCCCTGTGGAGCATAGGTCTTCAACAAACACTTTCCAAGCCATTCTGTTTCTTGCCATTCTTTTAAGATAGTTCCATGTCTTCCCCATCATCTTCATTTCTGGTTCTATCTGTCTTCTCCTAGAATTCCTTGGTCTTCCTCTTTGTCTTTTTCCCTGGGGATTCCAAGAAAGTGCATGTTGTGTAATACTCTCAGTTAGCTTCCGCAGTGTGTGTCCTATCCAGCGCCATCATTTACCGTAAACAAGTTGCACAACGCACATTTGTTCAGTTAATTTCCTTTTCGGAGCCGATTATATAAACGACTGGTTGTCGTGTAGAACAAGAAACAGTCGTCAATCCAGTGCCAAATATAAATAACCAGTGGAGAAAATTACCCACACGGGGTTTGAAACCATTGTATTTATTTAATTTTTATTTCATTATATATACCCATCCCTGTCTCTCTGTTTTCCTCAAAATTCGCACTCTTGTGCTTTCTTTCCTTTTATTCCATGCTCTGAACTATTATCGTTACTTTTGCATATCGTGACACTTCGCAACCACGCTAACGTCATTTCCTAGCGTCCTTTTCATTGACTCCGAGATAAATTTATATTATTTTTATTTCCTTTATAATGAGCCTTTATATTTTCTTTTTAATTTGATTTTCCGCGTTAAAAGGTATTTTTTTTTTACCAAAAGGCTGATAATTATCATGTATTGCCGTCCCTCAACGTAATGTTGTAATCATAAATTGTTTATTTGTATCCTTTTTGTTTTGAAATCGCCAACATTACCTTAGCTCTAGAGAACTCACTTCCTGTTTCCAAGAGTTATCTTTAGCAGAGTTTTTCCAGGAAATGTGAAAACATGGCCTGCCTATTTATTAAAGCATTATATCATCCAACGAGAAAATCCAGAGAGATCGACAACAGATGTTGCAAAAGCAAACCAGGTGATTGAAATGTTAGCTCCAATATTAACAAGAACTGTGCCAGCAGGCGCAAGTCATCACGTCACTTCAAAACTTTCAACCTTCACAATTGTTCATAAGTTATTTTGAACTCCTACTAAACCCTCCCTTAAACTCTCAGTTATATTTGTATCTCTGTTTATCGCTACCTCTGATTCTCTCTATCTTTGTTTATCAAGACGCCGGCCCCAAGACAGAGAGGTTGTGGGTTCAAATCCCGGCTGCACTTGGGATTTTTATTTATGATTTCTGTCTGCGGCAACCACACTTGGTCTCAGCAGCGAGGCCCGGATTGAAACGTCACTTACTCATAGACGGAAAAAATATGAGTGCCTCCGACTGCCGTGCAGCGAGGGACACCTGTGCATACAGCTGCAAGGAAAAAAACGGATTAACGCGCAAAATTCAGTTCCTAGTCTCTAAGGACTTTGTCAGAGGTCAAAGTTGGCGAACGGGAAAAAAATAGATATCTGTTTATCTCTCTCTCTCTCTCTCTGTTTATCACTATCTATCTTTATCACTATATCCGTTTCCCTTAATATTTCCACTTGTCACAATACAAGCATAATTAAGCTGTTTTTTTTCCTCATCACACGACCCAACATTTATTGTTATCTCTTCCTTATTTTTGACTCTAAGCTAACCTTATGCTTCGATCTCATCTATAAGGCCCCGGATACTCTTTTCGCTGACATAATATTATCAACATTCTTTTTTTTTTACACATATTTCTATGGCTTCCAAATGATGTCTTGTCTTTCCTTCACTATTATATTAATGGAATCAGTTTCAACGCAGTCCTGGCATTCACATATTCATTTCACCGCTCGTCTAATTATTTATAGAAGTGGACGCCGACTGATTGTTCATGTACGTGTTGATTGTAAATACATTATCTGTTTGGAAGGCCTCGGTAGCCTAGTTGAGAAAACCACCCGACTGGGCTACCGACGTTCAGACAACCCGTGTTCGATTCCCGAAGCAGTGTGAGTTGTACTTGTGGTTGGAAAACAAATACCACGCGGTCGACCCAACCGTTGTTATAGGAGGATGATATTCATTTGTCTTTATATTACTTTTGTTATTATTGTTGGAGCCAGAGCACATTTATAGTTAACAACATTAATCATCACAGACTTCCTCATATATTACAATCATGTTTACTGAACATTAACTTGGCACGTGATACATACTAGTGGATGCGCTTCTCTTAGAATTAATGTTCTTTAATTCTGAACTTTCAGGAGGTTATCACCGATGAATATGGAACTGTCCATAAGCGCATATTATACATTACTCTCTCTCAACTTACGTACGACTTCTTATAGGAAATATGAAGCACAACTTGGAAACACTCTCAAAACACTTTCACAGCAACTAAATGTTCGTTTGTTCTAATTCACTTGTTCTGTCTACTGTCTACTTCTCGACTACTTTCTTAAGTCACTGACATCTTTACTACTCTCTAGTCTGTTCCTTAATAACGTCTCAACTAACTTAAAACTACAAGCTTGAAGATCCCTAACTACTCTTCCTGATTTGCGGGCCTAACTAACTCCTAACTAATAACTCACTGAATGGCGTTCCTAACTCTTTTTAAAAATCTATTGTGCCGAAGTTTAAATACCCCAACATAACTCTGCCATGGAATATCTGCACCCAATGAATGGGTTGCAATTGTCGCGAAATGACAATTTGCAACCCATCTAACAAGTCAGAGCCCATAATTATAATTCTAATGTTAACCCCCGTCTCAGAATTTACAATAACAAGTTGTTCATGACTCCGTGAGTAACCTCTAAACTTGACTGCAACCCATCTAACACGTCAGAGCCCATAATTATAATTCTAATGTTAACCCCCGTCTCAGAATTTACAATAGCAAGTTGTTTATGACTCCGTGAGTAACCTCTAAACTTGACCGCTCCGTGACTTCTGTCTCAAAATTGTCCAAACAAGCTGATTGTGACTCCAACATACCCTCTGGTCAGCTTGACCTCTCCTGAGTTTCAAAATAATGTTTACTTCATGACTTTGACCTGTCCTGGCAGTTGTTTGTCAACCTATTTACCGGACAGTCAAGCCATGCGTTTATCCCCACTTCCACAACAACTGCTTGGAAAATTTCTATTCTCCCTAAACTTATTATGTCCAGTACTATTTTGCACCTTTCCTTCACCTCCATCCTCCGTGGATTGTCCACTACCCGCTATGAACTTTCCATTCCTACAACTTGTTATTCTGTCATTAATACTGCTGACCGCTATTCTATGCTACTGTCATAGTCTATTAAGAAATGGGTATCGGCTGAGTTACCTGCCCCATACTTTCATTCACCTTTACTGTTACAGCCGTTGGCAGAAATGGATACCAGAGTGGTGCAATAATCAATTTTAATTCAAAAGTTTGTAAGTTTTTAGATATAATTTGTTTTAACCAGCTTAATTGCATAATAGAAGATGCGTGGCATTTTATAGTTCTGAAATGACGCAAATGAGCAAATTAACTAAAGCATCAGAAATAAACAGCTGTGGGCGATAATCAAAGTTATGTCGATAAATAGCTTAATAGAAATCAAGAACGGTTAATGCAGCTAATGTCTAACAGGAAAGAGATAAAGAAAGAAGAAAATGTCAAGAACAAACATTTGGATGCAAGAAAACCGAGTAAGACAGAGATGGAAGACATAGGATGGAATGACAAAGTAGCCAAGGAAATAAAGGCCATTTGAAGTGTTCACATGCTCAAAAGACAGATGGTTGTGAAAGATATTGATCGCCACTGTCACATGAAAAAGCCACTGGTTACGCATTTAGGATTACAAATTGGGGAGGGGGAGAGTGGGAGCGAAAGTCAGCATCAGGGTTGAAAGCGGACAGCAACTCATAGTTGAATGTTTGAGCCAGGCTCTGTGAACTCGAACTATCAAGATCCTTCTCCACCTCTTCGCCGTGCCTCTAGAAACCAGTCTGGCCAGTTGAATAGAGATTATGAAGGTAGGCAACCCGGTACTCACAACACCGTGAAGAAGTCGGATGACCAGGCCCGAAAGACATGAACATCACATTTATACTAAAAACCATAAAACAGCGCATCTACGGCCACTTAATGTCCTTTTTGGGGCGAATGTCGAAGTGGACTAGTAGTCATCGGTAGAAAGTGAGAGAAAAAAATATTGCGGAAACGTCTGTGGCGTTCGATGGCTGAGAAGATATAACGGGTCGATCACCAATTAGCAAGGCATAAGTTCGATGATTCCAGGAGTGGTCTTTGGATATTTTTCTTTTCTGTTCTGGTTGAAAGCAATTGATAAAAGTAAAACCGGTGGTGAGAATGAAACCAAACAACCCTCTGATCGCCCGACAACTACTCTCCTTCATCGTCTGTGACTAAAAGGGCGTTAAGTAGGCGTAGATATGATTTGTGGTGGTCTTTACAACACAGTTCGATATCTGCGCTTTCTGTCCAAAAATGCCGTCCTCAACAATGCAATTCTGGTCATCTACCTACTTTCCACCTTTATCCTTTCACGATTGACCAGACTAGTTAGTCTGTTACTATAGGCAACGGCGGGAAAGTGGAGTAAGATCTTTATTTGCTGCTACTGATGATCTTGACTGATACCAGGGGGAAAGTGGAGTAAGATCTTTATTTGCTGCTACTGATGATCTTGACTGATACCAGGGGGAAAGTGGAGTAAGATCTTTATTTGCTGCTACTGATGATCTTGACTGATACCCAGGGGGAAAGTGGAGTAAGATCTTTATTTGCTGCTACTGATGATCTTGACTGATACCCAGGGGGAAAGTGGAGTAAGACCTTTATTTGCTGATACTGATGATCTTGACATTAGTCAACTACGAGTCAAAGGTCACGTGTAGTCTTGGTGCTGTCCAGCGCTTTGGTTTCTCATTTACACGGTTGGGTTTGTTTTTCGGCACATATGAAGTTCATGGGCTTTAACGGCATTTCTTGGAAGCTGAACAGTGCAGGAAGACAGCGGTGAGTTTATATTGACTATAAGCAGTTTGATCATGGAAATTATGGCTGTTGCTATCAGCATGGCTTGAGACACCTTATACACGTGTGTTTCCTCAGTGACTCAATGAGTATGCTCAGAAAAACGGTCTGTAACATGGATAATCAATGAACAAATATATCTATCTATCTATCTATCTATCTATCTATCTATCTATCTATCTATCTATCTATCTATCTATCTATCTATCTATCTATCTATCTATCTATCTATCTACCTACCTACCTACCTACCTACCTACCTACCTACCTACCTACCTACCTACCTATCTATCTATCTATCTGTCTGTCTGTCTATCTATCTATCTGTCTATCTATATATCTATTGACCTTTCGAGCCTTAGCCGGCCCATAGGACGTAGACCAAGATACTCCTTCTCTTATCTAAATTTTTATTCTAGCAGTTTTCAATTCTTTTAAAGATATTTTATCAAATCTTTCCATTTGTCTCTGTTCTGTGCAAACAGCTCTATCTCATTGAGGGAGCCGTTTCCTGCTGCTCTTGCCTCTCTCATCAATGTTCTTTTCAGTGTCTCTCTGGGTCTTCCTCTTTTCCTCTTACCTGTTGTTTTCCACATGAGGGCTTGTTTTACTATTCGGTTATTATCTCTTCTCATCAATGAACAAATAGAAAAGAAAATGTGTTATCTGGTTGTGAATGAATTCAAAAGACGATGATCTTAACGAAATGTTGCAGCCACGCAGTCTCGTGAATACCCCCTACTTCTTCCGCGTTCACGTGTCAGGTGGGTATAGGCGCATTATATCTCAAGCTTGCGGGGGTCCGCGCTCTCCAGCCAGCACTTCCGTCTTTGGCATAACTACATTTTGCTTAATAATTTTGCCCAGACACGGTCAAATTTGGCCTGCTCATTCATAATTTGAATTGCCTTAGGTTTTTAGCGTGAGCAAAGTGCACACGGAAGTACCAGTTAGTCCACCGTTATCAGAGAGAGCTAGACATGAAATATCACTACTCAGAGAAAAGTTGAAAGAAAGCCACGAAGAAACCACTTACTCAAGGATGAAATTTCCCATCGCCTGTGAACGGATTCAAACTCAGAAGCTTCTTGTCCAGAAGCCGTTGTCTTACTTCTAGACCACCCAATCTTCCGTAAATGTAATAAAAGAAACAAAGAATATTCGCACATAAAATGTGCACGTAAGGAAAGTATTAAAATTCCCCGTTCTGTGTTGCAACAATTAGAGATGTAAACAAAAAAAGTAAAGTACCCCCGTCACGCCAAGTGGCGTATAGGGAATATGGTGTTAGTGACCATAAGTTTAACAGACCTTTGGCACATGATTTTTTTGGGTAATATGGTCAGTATTACGCCCGTGCCGCTTTACTTTTCCAGAAAAAAATCTGGTACCCATTAAAGGCTGGGTGACCCGGAAGCCGTCGGTTGGGATCGAACCTTACCTCTTGACCTTTGTAGTCCAGTTCACTAACCACTGAGCTATCGCGGCTCCCAATTAGAGAAGTGTTGCGGGCCAATTCTTACCAAGCTGGTTCAACACTCCTTTCTGATGGTAAAATTATAAAAATCACTCAAATAACATATTTTATCGTTGCAGGAAAGACAAGACAGGACAAATCAACATTTCAACTATAAAAACTCGTATATGGATGAAGAAGGTAGAATAAACACAAAGGAAATAAATTGCAAATCCTGAAATTAATAGAAAAGTTGACACTAAAAACAATGACACGGGCCGTAACTGAAAATGTTAGGGACAACCAATACACGGAAAACTAGATACTATATGGTAACGGATGCAGCGCTATGAAATAGTTGCTTCAAAAATGTATAAAAGAGGCAAAAAATGGAAAATAACGAGCTTAAATAAGAACTCTGGAGACTAGAGATCAATGAGAAGTGTGCAAAGTGAAATCTCATTAGAGAAAATAATTAATCCTGGTCCGGGTTTAAAGAATCAAAAGGTGCATGAGACAACTCTTGTTTAATGGATTCATTTGAAGAATGATAGTGATTCCATGAAATGTGAAATGTTTGTGTCAGTTTATCTTGATTTGAAAGAAAAAAATAGAACATCTTTAGATTTAATGAAACTTATAAAGAAACAAAGAAAGGTCGGAGCGAAAGAAGGAAGAAAGAAAGGAATCGGATGTAAGGACCTTATTGCACCTCAAGTGTGGAGTATAGTTAGTTACCCATATCTTAGTAGAATGTTGAAAATACCATTGACAGCTAAGAAAAGTAATGAAAACGTTCTGAAAGTGGCCAAAGCAAAATAGAGAGTTAATATCCAATATTAGGAAGAAACAATAATTTTTTTTTTGCCATGTAATTAGAAGGGAACAGTTGGAATATATTGTAACAACTGGAAAAATCGAGGGGCGAAAAGATAGAGGGAAGCAAATAGAAAAGATATCAGACAGCTTAAGAGAATGGCTTGGCAGAAGGTCAACAGCAGAAAAGATAAATAACTGTAGAGATCAAAAGTTGTGGACAGACATGATCACTTACGCCAGCAGGCATGGTATTTGATGATGACCCAGATATTTTATGATCATGGGCATATTTTTGAGCAAGTTGGTGGGAACTTCGCCACAGCATAGATTTGATGAATCTAGAAATTGGTTGGTCAGCCGGCAGAGCACAACCTCCTGTATTTAGTAGATTTTTCACAAAACACTACGCTACCTAGGCTTTCTATTAGATTATATACTACTATATATATGGAGGGGGGAGCCGCGATAGCTCAGTGGTTAGTGAACTGGACTACAAAGGACAAGATGTAGGGTTCGATCCCAACCGACGGCCTCCGGGTTCACCCAGCATTTATTGGGTACCAGATTTTTTTTCTGGGAAAGTAAAGCGGCACGGGCGTAACATCAACCACATTACCCAAAACAATCATGTTCCGAAGGTCTGTAAAATGTATGGTCACTAACACCATATTCCCTATATGTCCCTTGGCGTGACGCGGCACTTTACTTACTTATATATATATATGTGGAGGAGGAGCCGCGATAGCTCAGTTGTTAGTGAACTGGACTACAAAAGACAAGAGGCAGGGTTCGATCCTGATCGACGGCTTCCAGGTTGACCCAGCCTTTAATGGGTAACGGATTCTTTTCTTGGAAAGTAAAGCGGCACGGGCGTAACATCGACCACATTAACCAAAAAATCACGAGCCGAAGGTCTATGAAAATTATAGTCACTAACACCATATTCCCTATACACCACTTGGCGTGACGGGGCTTGTCAACTTTTTTATTTTATTTAGAAATCTTGTTAATGTCCTGCGACATCAGGGACACCATACAAAGATAGAAGCAGTAGAAGTTGTGGAGATAAATCTAATAGCCATATCAATACAAGGTCATCTAAAACAGCCAGCACTGAAGTGAGGGCTTCTTTACTTTTCATGTGTGCGTGTATATATATATATATATATATATATATATATATATATACATATATATATATATATGGAGGGGGAGAGGGGACTAAGTTTCGGCTATAATATCTTCTTCAAGAATAACAGACAAAAATATAAGGTATTAAAAGTATTACAAATATAAATCGGCGTCTCATTGTGAAAAGTTATTGTATTGCGAAGAATTTTTTTTCCATTCAGGTTCTGAAGACAGTTGATTAAACCCAATATTTGTATTCAAGATGTCTCTCATCATTTAAAGGAAATACTAAAACATAACACAACCAGCTTAGTTGTACAAGATGTCCTAGGGACCTGTTTTAGACCTGGTGAGACCCCAAATGGCTAAGATAAATGTCACTTTGAGGTCCCCTGTGAAAAAATTAGCTCCAGAAGGTTTCTATCTATCTATCTATCTATCTATCTATCTATCTATCTATCTATCTATCTATCTATCTATCTATCTATCTATCTATCTATCTATCTATCTATCTATCTATCTATCTATCTATCTATCTATCTATCTATCTATCTATCTATCTATCTATCTATCTATCTATCTATCTATCTATCTATCTATCTATCTATCTATCTATCTATCTATCTATCTATCTATCTATCTATCTATCTATCTATCTATCTATCTAACTATCTATCTATCTATCTATCTATCTATCTATCTATCTATCTATCTAACTATCTATCTATCTATCTATCTATCTATCTATCTATCTATCTATCTATCTATCTATCTATCTAACTATCTATCTATCTATCTATCTATCCCTCCCTCCATTTAATTTTGTTATCTAATCTATCTGTCCGTCTAAATGTTTGTCTTTCGAGCACTGACTGGATGGTTAGCGCGTTCGTTACTGACTTGAACGTTTCAGGGTTCAACATCTGGGCCTAGCGTTTCTTGTTTCGGACTAGCACGGCTTCGTGGTTAACCAAACCTCTGAAAATGGACTTTTTGGAGAAAGTAGAGCGGACTGATGTGATACTGACCATGTCTTCCATAAACATACCTTTGGTCATTAAAAATAAAGACACTAACTATAAACCGTAAACTAAACTACATCCCGTACGGGTGTTCTAACCAGCTTTCATTTATCATTGTATGCTTTTCCCATTTTCATCGCACCCATTGAGTAGTTCTTCATCATCAAGTACCGGGCCTGCTGACGTAGGTGATCATGTCTCTCCACAACTTTTGATCTCGACAGCTATTTATCATTTCTGTTGTTGACCTTCTGCCAATAAATTTTCTTACGCTGTCTGGTATTTTTTATCTTAGCTTCCTACTATCTCTGTGTCCCTCAATTTTCCCAGTTGTCACAATATATTCCAGCTGTTCCCTTCTCCTTGCATGGCCAAAAAATGAAGTTCTTGTTTCTATTGCAGCAGTTCTTGGCTACTGCTTTGTTTGACTAAGGAAAAATAACTTTTACCAGACAGTTTGAATGGAATAATCAACCTGTGAGGTCTCATCATCAAATGTTGAACGACCATTTCACTCTCTTACCTTGCAGGCACACGCTGTCAAAGCTTCTCCTGTCCAATTCTTGGCGTTTTCAGTCCACTTTGGGAGACTCTGCCTCTTGTATCTTACACTTTCTCATCCAAGAGTGACTTTCCGTAAGTTATCATGTCTCCACACTTGTCTAACAATTTCATTTTGTCTTGTTCGAACTGGGAGCAGCGATAGCTCAGTGGTAAGCGAACTGGACTTCAAAGGATAAGAGGTCGGGTTCAATCCTGATCGACGGCTTCCGGGTTCACCCAGCCTTTAATGTGTACTGGATTTTTTTCTGGGAAAGTAAAGCGGCACGGGCGTAATACTGACCACATTACCCCTAAATTCACGTGCCGAAGGTCAGTAAAAATTATGGTCCCTAATACCATATTCCCTATACGCCCCTTGGCGTGACGGGTTTCTTTTCTTACTTGCTTGTTCGAATTACAATAAATAGTTCTTCCTTCATTTTTCAAAACTCCATTATTTGTTTTCTTGTTTCTACACGCCTACTTCTTTCCATTCTTCTATAAATGCGCATTACAGGGGCTTCGACATTTGTTTCTATTTTCTTATGTATATGGAATTATACGCTTGCTGTGTTCTCTTACACACACACACACACACACGTATAATTTTCGTATGGACTTGAGTGTCGGAGTTTCCTCACGTGCAACTATCTTTCTTTATTCTGAGTTCGGCAATTCTGACTACTCCTCTTCGTCCGGTCATAAAATGACATTAAATTGTCGTAGATACGACATGTTCCTGTTTACAACATTTATGTTTTTTTGGGCCCAACGCATTTTTTTTTTTTTACCGATGTGTCTTCACTCCTAACTTGATCATGCTGGTTAATTTTAAGGGAATCGCGTGGAGGTGTAGCAGGGACTAGATAGCTCGGATTCAACAACTATGTGGCGCAAGCAGTCAGCTTTGAGTCATGTACAACCTTCAGTCCTGACGCGTCACTGTTTTAGATGATTGGAAACCCTTAGTTAAAATATTTAATAAACACATTTACATGAACTGAACGTGAGAAATATCACCCAACACGAGCATTCTTTTCTTTTAATTATTTAAGAATCTCTTGTTATGCAAACAAAATATTATAAATAATCTAATTACAAAGTTGAATTGACAACGTTTCGATTTTACCTTAATATTTCATTTTAAAATCCCGAAGAGATTTCTCAACCCTCCAGAAATGTTGTTGTAAAGACACGACATCTTTAAATCAACAATGTTTTATATGTAGTAATTTTGTCCCAATAATAAATAAATTATTTTGTTTCAACGTGCACACAATTAGGTTGGAAATTACAATAAAGCAAAGTATTTCATAATATACTGTTACTTACCTTGGTGAGTCTTTTTACTGCTTGAAGTAATCGGATTCTTTGCGAAATTAAACGACTTTATTTGATTAAGACACTATTCTGTGCATTTAAGACTAGCTTGAGATATTTTAACTTTTATGCATGAATGCAAAATGCTGTGAACAGACCTTATGGGCTATTGGAGGTTAGACCAGGTACTATCTCTCGTCACTGCTTCTCAGACGCTTGTCCAATCGGGACCTTTGTGCGGAAGAATACACCCAGCTAGCCAATCGTGTAGTCGGAAGAGAATTCTTGTTTTCGTTTATCTACGAGCTCGCAGAAATAGTTCCCAGCCAACGCCCTATTGTGCCGCTATGTAGATATTGAGATATTGGCGCTTGTTCTTTATGAAATGTGAACGATGCTTATTCAAATATTCCGAATAGAAGTCGTAAAAATATAATAATTTCCGCTTTTTGTGAAGAACAACGTTTTTATAAACATAGACAATATTGTTTCGAAAATTCCCTCCTCTGTAATAAACATATCTAAACAGAATTTGATGAATAATCAAGCCCATTGAAGCACTAGAATATATATCTGTATAATTTATAACGATACTTAAAGAAAGTACTGTTCATTTATTGGTACTACGGACACAATTGTATAGAGCTTATAGCAACAGCACTACTAGAGGTTTCAAAAAAACGTCAATTTCCATCTAACAGATGATTTAGTCATTATGAATCTATGGACAATATCTTTATTGATTGCTTTCTTTCTTTCTTCATTTCCTTTTATACTCATTCTGATGTCGGGGAGATACAAGATTTTTGTTTCCGCTCTTTTGGCAGTTTCAACCTTTTCTAACTGATGTTTCAATTGTTATTGTAGCGTTTCTTTGATGTCTATCCATTTTACTATGTGTTTGCCTCTTGCTCTTCTACTTTCTTGATATATGCTTCGTGTGGTAAGGAATCGTACGGAATTCTTACTAAATGGACAAACTATATTACTTGCTGTTTCTGTACATAGTTTAGTATTGCTTCAATTATCACCCTTTCTCTGATGACCTCATTTCTAATTGTGCCCTTTCTAGTCACTCCAAGCATTTTTCTCAGAAACCTCATCTCTGTGGTGACAATCTTCCTTTTATGTTTAGTTGTAAGTGTCCATGTTTGACACTGATAGCCCAACATAAGAATGAATATATTTTGTATAAGATGCTTCTAGGTGGCTATAAGTATTGCTTTGTGTTGAAGTATAAGCTCTAGCTGTCCCAATATTTCGTTTGCCTCGTTGCATCGGATGCCTATTTCTTTATTGACTTAGCTATCTCCAGAGAATGTTGTTTCCAGATATTTGAGCCGTGTCTAACTCCAGACGTTAGTGCGAACAATTTAGATGTCTCTTTGATTAGTTTTAATTACACTTCTGCAGTCTATCAACACCTTATACAACGTATGATACTCTATGATACATTTTATTATATCATCCATGATTGTACAGTTTACCAGTATCCAAAAATTAAACACATAACATATGGCACAATGCTAGCAAGACGGTTAAATTTAAATTACCGAGGGCATGTATCTTTTCGATAGCAATATGTGGTTGGTTAATCATGGACAATTTCGAAAACAGCATAGAAGAAAATCCATTTATACGAAACAAAATGCTGCAGAAAAATCAATAAGATACGTCGAATAATGAAACAGGTGTTCAAGTCATCAAAGAGATCTTGAACATGACAGCAGAAGAAGTAGGAGATTTGTCTAAAGACAGAGATTCCTTCAGACAGGATGTGGTGAATATAACGTTGTGGGACGGAGATTTGGCTAAAGACAGAGATTCATTCAGACGGGCTGTGGTGAATGTAACGTTGTGGGACGGAGATTTGGCTAAAGACAAAAATTCCTTCAGACAGGATGTGGTGAATATAACGTTGTGGGAAGGAGATCTGGCTAAAGACAAAAATTCCTTCAGACAGGATGTGGTGAATATAACGTTGTGGGACGGAGATTTGGCTAAAGACAAAAATTCCTTCAGACAGCATGTGGTGAATATAACGTTGTGGGAAGGAGATCTGGCTAGAGACAGAGATTCATTCAGACGGGCTGTGGTGAATGTAACGTTGTGGGAAGGAGATCTGGCTGCCAGATCCTTCCAGACCAGATGTGGTGAATGTAACGTTGTGGGAAGGAGATCTGGCTAGAGACAAAGATTCATTCAGACGGGCTGTGGTGAATGTAACGTTGTGGGAAGGAGATCTGGCTAGAGCCAGATTCTTCCAGACCAGATGTGGTGAATGTAACGTTGTGGGAAGGAGATCTGGCTAGAGACAAAGATTCATTCAGACGGGCTGTGGTGAATGTAACGTTGTGGGAAGGAGATCTGGCTAGAGCCAGATTCTTCCAGACCAGATGTGGTGAATGTAACGTTGTGGGAAGGAGATCTGGCTAGAGACAAAGATTCATTCAGACGGGCTGTGGTGAATGTAACGTTGTGGGAAGGAGATCTGGCTAGAGCCAGATTCTTCCAGACCAGCTGTGATGAATACAACGTTGTGGGAGGGAGATCTGGCTAAAGACAGAGATTCTTTTAGACGGGCTGTGGTGAATGCAACGTTTTTTGAAGGAGATCTGGCTAGAGACAGAGATTCTTTTAGACGAGCTGTGTTAAATGCAACGTTCTGCAAATGGCATGCGAACTGATGGCGATTCTTCTCCATTTCATTAATTAAATAGTACAGGGTTGAATGTATAATTTACCAACATTAGAATATGTCTACGGGTTTTTTAAAATATATTTTACAGCGACGCAAAAATGTATATTGTAATAAAGGGACATCTGTTTTTATTTAATTTGTTTAGTTTAGTTTAGTTTAGTTTAGTTTAGTTTAGTTTAGTTTAGTTTAGTTTAGTTTAGTTTAGTTTAGTTTAGTTTAGTTTAGTTTAGTTTAGTTTAGTTTTAGTTTAGAGACATAATGAGAAGACCAAAGGCACACAGAGTGAGATAGAGAGAGGGAACCAAAGGCAAACAGAGAGAAACTACTTAAGGCATACAGAGAGACATATAGAGTTGACCAAAGGCATACAGTAAGTGAGAGGGCCAAAAGGTAAAGAGTGAGAGACAGAGAGAGGGGACCAAAGGCAGATAGAGAGACAGGTGACCAAATGCACACAGAGGCAGAGAGACTAAAAAAGGGACCAGAGGCAAAGAAAGAGGAGACCAAATGCACAAAGAGAAAGAGGTAGGGGAGCATTTGGAATAAAAATATAGGGATACAGAGAGTTAGAAGGCAGAAATCAAGGAAACGAGAAAGACTTGTAGAAATACAAGAGATATAGGGAAAACCAAAGAGAAATACAGTAGAGAGAATTGGGGAAAGAAACACACGCAGAGATATACAGGATCAGCAGTGAATGGCATAGGCAGACAGAGAAACTCAGAAAGTGAAAAAAAAAGGCAGACACAGAATGAAAGAAACATTTTGAAACGTTCATTAACTTATTTAAAAAAATCAATCATACTTCAAGACTGTACTGAATATAGTAGACTGAGGAAAACCCACTGTCCTATAGATAAAACATTGCTGACAAAACTATGTAGGCCACTGCAAGAATTACACACCAAAAAAAATACAGGAACGACATTGCAAATATAGACAATACTTCAAGCAAACGAAAAGATTATTTATAATAAACAAAAAATCAATAAACATTCCTTTTCTTTCATTTCTTGTCTGATTTTATAAATGTGAAACAAAAATATTACATAAGCTAAACAATGCGCAGTAATTCCGAAACGGCTGAAGTAAAAAATAAATAGAGTAAAAATAAATGAAGTTAAGAGTAAATTCATTGAAATGCTCTTTTTAAAACATGTAATTTACGCGCTCTTGCTTTTAAAAAAAAATAACAAATTTGATTTCAGATTGAGTTCTCCAAACTTCGCTTCTGGCGATAAATCATTAGTCAATCAAGGACTTCTTGTGGAGTTATAGTGAAGACACTTTTTCTGTCTTCATTTTTCTGTTCACCTCCTTATGTTGCATCTCATTCTCCGTCTATTTTTTTGTTTTCATTGACCAACAAAAGTTTTGCATGTTTCGTAGCAATTTATGGTAAACATAGAGTTTTGACATGAACACTTCGTGGCGACTGCACATAGAACGCAGTCTTTAATTTCCAGTCATGAGCACTGACCGTATACTGTAATAATAGTTCTATAATCATAGAATAGGAACAGAGGCATCGCAAACAAAAATTATAATGGAGATTACTAGTGCGAGAGCAGATTGATTTTAAAGATGTTATATGTTATTTTATGTTATGATCTGTTATCTATGTTAGCATTATCATCACTGCACTCGGGACACACCCATAGGTGCTCTGATCTTCTCATCGAAATTTGGGTAATGGCATTAAAATGCAAAGCTGTGGTAAAGCTGATGATAAGGATGAGATCCAAAAAAATAATAAAAGAAAAAAGTGGGGAGGTTACAGTTTTACGTAGGTGAAAGACAACAGAGAATCAAAACGTTAAACTTTTCATTTGGATTTTGTGTTGACTTTCACCTAGGTAAAGCTCTTTCATTTGGATTTTGTGTTGACTTTCACCTAGGTAAAGCTCTTTCATTTGGATTTTGTGTTGACTTTCACCTAGGTAAAGCTCTTTCATTTGGATTTTGTGTTGACTTTCACCTAGGTAAAGCTCTTTCATTTGGATTTTGTGTTGACTTTCACCTAGGTAAAGCTCTTTCATTTGGATTTTGTGTTGACTTTCACCTAGGTAAAGCTCTTTCATTTGGATTTTGTGTTGACTTTCACCTAGGTAAAGCTCTTTCATTTGGATTTTGTGTTGACTTTCACCTAGGTAAAGCTCTTTCATTTGGATTTTGTGTTGACTTTCACCTAGGTAAAGCTCTTTCATTTGGATTTTGTGTTGACTTTCACCTAGGTAAAGCTCTTTCATTTGGATTTTGTGTTGACTTTCACCTAGGTAAAGCTCTTTCATTTGGATTTTGTGTTGACTTTCACCTAGGTAAAGCTCTTTCATTTGGATTTTGTGTTGACTTTCACCTAGGTAAAGCTCTTTCATTTGGATTTTGTGTTGACTTTCACCTAGGTAAAGCTCTTTCATTTTGATTTTGTGTTGACTTTCACCTAGGTAAAGCTCTTTCATTTTTATATTGTCTTGACTCTCACCTAGGTAAAGCTCCTTCATTTGGATTTTATGTTGACTTTCACCTAGGTAAAGCTCTTTCATTTGGATTTTGTGTTGACTTTCACCTAGATAAAGCTCTTTAATTTTAATTTTGTCTTGACTTTCCCTAGGTAAAGCTCTTTCATTTGGATTTTGTGTTGACTTTCCCTAGGTAAAGCTCTTTCATTTTGATTTTGTGTTGACTCTCACCTAGGTAAAGCTGTGTCGCTTTGATGTTGCGTTGTTCCTCACGTACGTAAAGCTGTAACCATTCCGCTTTTCCTGTTTTTTTTTTTTTTTTTTTACTTTTCATCTTTCTCGATATACTGAAAGTTTTCTTGGAGAATCCAGACCACGGAACATGAACTCTGGCTCATGACCTGGAATCCATATATTGAACGGATGAGTTGGTAGTAAGATTTCAATGCATGAAACCTGACTTAAGAGTAATGTCATCTTGTGAGTTATTCCCCTTGTATGATGTCAGGTCTGACCGACCATCTGAGCTGGCTCATGTGGTGCTTCTAAAGAAGAATTCGACGACCACAGAAAGCAGACCACTTGTAGAATATGGCACTGGGCGTCTTAATAAACACAGATTAATCCTTTTTAGATCTAATGTGAAGGTAAAGATAAAGGACTTGAATTTGCGTCTTAGCACGCGGTTTTTCACCCATATGTGTTCGGTCGCCAATCCAGAAGTGTTCGGAGACTTCTGGATAGTGTCGCTTCAAGCATCGAAAATCGCGATGTGAGGCGGCATTCCTCACCTTCTCAGAGTACTACCCTGGTACCCATTTCTGCCAGCGACTGGGTCGACAGCGGAGATACTTTTTTTTTTTCCAACCACCAGTACAATTCACACTTCTTCCAGCGGGAATCGATCACGGGTTGTCCCAACGTCGGTAACCCAGTCGGGTGGTTTTTCCAACTAGGCGACCATGCCCCCACTACTTTGATCTCTAACAAAGAAGCAATATGTGTATGTTTGTGTGCGTATTTATGTTCAGAATGAGATTAGATAATGTCCCTAAAGCCTCGGTGGCTGAGTGGTTAGTGAGCTGGCTTCTTAATATGAATGGTTCAGGTTCGATTCCCAAAGTGTCGAATTTTTATTTGACCTCCGGGGGTTTACCCAACCTTTAAAAATCGGCAGCAAAGATTTTTTCTGGGAAACAAAGACGTATGACGTGATACCGAAATTTTCCATGGTCATGGCCGTCTGACGTGATACCGAAATTTTCCATGGTCATGGCCGTCTGACGTGATACCGAAATTTTCCATGGTCATGGCCGTCTGACGTGATACCGAAATTGTCCATGGTCATGGCCGTCTGACGTGATACCGAAATTTTCCATGGTCATGGCCGTCTGACGTGATACCGAAATTTTCCATGGTCATGGAAAGATATGATCTCTAGTTCCATATTCTTCATACGCCTAGACAGGTTTGGGGTGTGGGGGGGGGGGGACTTTCACGTTTATTTATTTATTTTTTACTATCCCTAAAGACGTAAAAATTGCACATCACCATATGCATTGAACAATTTATTACATATTTTACATTTAAATAATGATTTTTTTTTTAAAGAATTACTTTCATCAGCTGTCCATGATAGCGATATTTCCTAAATCAAAATTTACATTAGAATAGAACTGACTGCATTCATGGTGGTTGGTTGCGTTCGCCCGATGACTAAAGTATCCTAGAGTATCGTGGTAGACTAGAATATTCCTCTTCATCATCCGCCCTTACAAGGACGTAGTGGACGTGTCTTCGTTGTGTTGTAGTTTGCAGTATAACTATTATATTTGCGCCTTTCGGCCCAACACATCCGACTTCAGCACGACATTTTTGAGTACCGGGTTGTCTTCCCTCTTCGATCCCTGCACACTTGGCCAGACTAGACAGGTTAGTCTGTTACTGGAGGCACCGCGGAGAGGTTGGAGCAGGGTCTGGATGGTTTTGGTTCACCGATCCTGGCGCAAGCCATCAGCTGTGGGTCGCTGACAACTTCCAGCTCTGGTGCTGGTAGACGCGCCTTCGCCTCCACTGCATACATGAGAGGAAGCAAATTTACAACAACAAAAATTTAATTAGCCAATAAATAAATACATTTAAGGTTTGACATCAGATTATTGAGAGCAGCAGTTATATTCATTTTTAATAATGCAACGAAACATGGAGCTTAAATACGTAGTAAGTAGAAAGGAAAAACACGAAAAACAAACACTCTTGCCAAGGTGCTGTGTTGAGGGGTACAGGTTCGATCCTGCTTCGGGTTTGTCTATTGTTATTTGGTTTTTTTTTTCTGTTGTTGATTAGTTGTGAATTTTTTCCGAGTGCTGTAAACATACATATTCTTCTTCTGCTTCTTCTTCTGCTTCTTCTTCTGCTTCTTCTTCTTCTTCTTCTTCTTCTTCTTCTTATTATTATTATTATTATTATTATTATTATTATTATTATTATACTACCACTACTACTTCTGCGTACACCTTCCCCTGAAATGATTCACTGATCTGCCACCTTGGAAGTTTCCCTCCAAAATAATATTCATTTATTATTATTTATCTCCAGTTAGAGAAAGGATTTTATTTGTACAAGTATACATTCATAGCAAAAAAACAATATTAATAACAAAACAAATATAAATACATCAAAGCAGATAACATGAGAACTAAAACTACGAATTGTAAAATGCAATATTTATTCAATTTTTCCTGTATGGTGATGAAACATGGAGATTAAATAAGAAATCAGAGTAGAAAATGAAAGTCCCTATGTGACAACCAGTTAAAAGCTCTTATCATGTTCGCGATCTTCATCGCCATATTAATGGTCGACATTTTGTGGTTGCCACCATCTTCAGTGCAGCCACTGGGACGCCCAGTGAACACACAATCACTCTGTCGATGGCGCATGGCGCAACCATCTGTGTAGATCACACCGTCAGTGCCATTGTCAATTTCTCGGATGGCGCAAGACACAACCACTTGGTTTGGATTGTCCTGTTGGTAAGAAAGTGTTTGCATTTGACCAACCATTTGACATTTTGATAAGGAGGGGATCTGAACACATATGGGCATGTTACAAGTGCAGTGATAATGATCCGCAAATAACTCACTAACTCAATAACAACAATCTGTGTAGATCACACCGTCAATTCCATTGCAATTTTGCTCGGATGGAAGCAACAACGTTAACCACAATCTAGTTCTATTCTCTGCATCTTTTCTCACGTGCAACAATGACAGAAAAAGTAATATTACTATTGGAGAGACATATACGCATTCTACACCATGATTAGTATAAGTATTAATTATATCGATTTGATATAAAACCCCAATAGAAACAAGAAAAAGAGTTCTTAAATGTTATGTAGAGTCAGTCTTAAAATATGGATGTGAATCGTGGATAATAAGACAAAAGACAAGAAAATCACTGGAGTCTGTAGAAATGTGGTTTTACAGAAGAATGATTACCGGAAGAGTAATTAAAACTTTCTGAAAAAGGCCAAAGCAAAAAGAGAGCTAATTTCCAATATTAGGAAGAAACAATCATCATATTTTATCCACATAATGTGAAGAGAACAGTTGGAATATATTGTAAGAACTGGAAAAATTGAGGGACGTAGAGATAGAGGGAAGCAAAGAGAAAAGATATCAGACAGCTTAAGAGAATGGCTTGGCAGAAGGTCAGCAACAGAAATGATAAATAACTGTCGAGATCGAAATTTGTGGAGACATGACCACTTACGCCTTGGTGCTTGATGATGATATTGATATACCATAGAATCAAATCCAAATTGTTAACATTTTTTTTAAAAAGTATAAAGAGTAATGCAACTAGGATGACAAAGATAAACAGCCACGGCTATCAAAGCAGCCACATATCAAAACGTCAAAAAAATGCCGAATTAATCATTCCTCCTCCACTTGTACTCTTGCCATTCTGTATTATCAATGTTAAACAATTTCTCTAAGGATTAAGAGACAGAATGTTCCAAAATATGAGATTAGGGGTGGGTACTAAATAATCAGGGAGCCTCAGTAGCCTAGGTGGGAAAACCACCGACTGGGCTACCGACGTTTGAACAACCCGTGATCGATTCCCGCTGGAAGCAGTGTGAGTTGTACTCGTGGTTGCGAAAAAAAATACCCCTGCTGTCGACCCAGCCCCTGGTAGAAATGGGTACCAGGGTCGTACTCTGGGAAAGTGAGGAAAGCCGCAATGTGAGGCGCATTGTGAGTTTCGATGCTTGAAGCGCCACTGTCCAGAAGTCTCCGAACCGCTTCTGAATAGGCGGCCGTGCACATATGGGTGAAAACTCGCGTATTAAGACGCCGATTCAAGTTTCGTACTTTCATTTTATCTTTACTTAATAATAGGTGGTGGATGGTGCTGTGGGAGCATCCGACAAGTAGTGCCGGTTAATGGTCCCCACTCCGCGATGGCAGGCAGAGAATCTCATGTATAGAGACAATGGCTGCGATATCCGACTAGTGCCATCACTGCCAAGAAGGAAAGGAATGGCAAACTACCTTCTTATTTTGCCTAGATTAATTATGTCCAAATACAACTGAATATCTACAGCTAACGATGTTAATGGGGACTTCACAGCCACCTCGCTCGGTAGGGAGCGTCACGTGCTACAGGTGACACCCGATCGTCAGCAAGCTACTGTGTGCAAGATCAAGATAGGAGATGCACCAGAGAAATGAAAAGCAGAATTGCTCAGGCAAAATAGCATTTCAGAAAATGAAAAATATCTTATGCAAAAAATCTATGTCAATAGAAGTGAGATAGAGAGTTCATCGGTGCTATATAGAACCAATTCTGACCTATGGATGCGAATCGTGGACAGTAGACAAACAAATGAAAAGACGATTCGAGGCCACAGAGATGGAATTTCTCAGAAGAATGTTGAAAGTTCCCTGTACAGTTAAAAAGACCAATGAGGAAATTCTCAAAGAGGCCAACACAAAAAATGAACTCCTAAAAAACATCAGAAAGAGACAACCAACATTTTTCGTTTACATCATGAGAAGATTAAAGTTGGAATACTTGGTTACAACTGGCAAAATAGAAAGAAAGAGAGATCGCGGACGACAAAGAGAAAAAATACTGGATAGCTTGGTGTCATGGCATGGAAAACAGTCAACAACAGAACTGATACGATGCACTGTAGATAGAAGATTGTGGAAGGACATGATTGCCTACGCCAACCGGTATGGGACATGATGATGATGACTTAATAATATTTTTCTTTCCTTTACCATTTGCCTTTCAGCGTCGAGGGGAGACATGGCTTTCAATCATTTGCTGTTCAGCTGGTCTCAGTTCTGTTATGTTTCGTAGTGTTTCTAACATTGTGTCAATCCATCTTTTTCATGGTAGACATTTGAGTCT
Source organism: Megaustenia siamemsis (assembly GCA_032433765.1). NCBI lineage: Eukaryota > Metazoa > Mollusca > Gastropoda > Stylommatophora > Ariophantidae > Megaustenia > Megaustenia siamemsis. Next base: position 76,221,905 of record JAVIAB010000125.1, on the reverse strand, counting down.
GGTGTTCTCGTAATGTTTATTAAAGGATCACTGTGTTGTGTTGTGGTCTTTCTGTTTAATCACTTGGCCAAACCATTGTATCTATTGCTTTATTTAATGTACTTCATGGCGGGAATTATTCCTAGCTTTTTTCCCCAAATTTTCGCTTTTGATCTTCTTTCTCAGGTCTTATCCTGTCATTTGTCTAACACATTTCATTTCCGTAGTGAATAATTTTTTATCTTTTGGAGGCTATCGTCCAGGTCTGGCATTGGTTGCTTAACGTTGGGATGAAGATTGTGTTGTAGAGTTCTCGTTTTGTCTCTGGAGTTACATCCTTGTAGGACAGCAGTGGTGATGTATGTCCGATGATTTGACAAGCTTCGTTATCTTAAGTCTATTTCTGCTGCTTGTGGGTTATCGTTTATCACAAGACTTTCTTGGTATTTAATCTATTCCACTTGTTTAATCGTCTGACGTCTATTGTTTTACTAATATTCTGTTTTCCTTTTACGATGTTCATGACTTATGTCTTGATGGTGTTGATATTCTTATTAAATTTGATGCCTCAGCATCATTGCTAAGTCTATTTAAGTGTATTTGTAGGTCTTCTATTTGTCCTTGTATTAGTGCCTGATCGTCTGCAAATATAAGCTCGCTTATAGCCCCTGTCTCCGATGGGTTGGTTTAGTTACTTCTGCTAAATAATAAAAATGAAAATGACGATACTTTAACATTGGAGAGACTATATTACCAAAAACTGTGAACCAGGACGATTGACATCAACTGGGTTGAGTGCGGGTAGCAACCGAGTTCAATGAGAAAGGAAAAAAAAATAAATAAACAACTGGATTGAAGACTGATAACTGGGTTCAAACTGATTAAACACTTCCTAATCAACAGGATAATCCATATCAAATTAAATGACTCTATGTCAGGCAAAGAGGTTCTAAAAGTAAGGCTACCACAGGGATCACCACGTAGCTGCTACTCCCTCTTGTTATTACACGTTAACAACCTGGCCAAATCCCTGACTAATAAAAACGTCCTCTATGCCGATGATCTAGTCCCCAGAAAGGCCAGCTCTTTGTCGTGGGGATCGTGCTTATCAGTCACCAGGGACTGAAAACCAAGACTGGCCAGGCATTCCTACACCCGAGCAAGACCACAGTCTGCTCTAGCAAGTTTAAGTGCTGAAGTCGGAGGCAACCAGCCAAAAGGCGCACAACAACAATCAGAATGCCACACACTCACGCCAACGGGAAGTATGTCTATAACAAAACTATATGGGCCACTACAAGAATTGCAAAAGACAGTACAATTTATACAGGAAATGACATTTTAGATATAGACAATACTTCAGGCGAACGAAATATAGATAGATGACCTAGTAATCTATCATACACACGAAAACATAAAGATAGCTGAAACACAATGAAATAAAGTTGTTGACGGATTGCCACGAGTTGATGCAGGCAGGTTGCCCTTTCGACTCATAAGATGTGGCGGGTCGTAATGGCTTTCTTGACATTCCCGGCTCTTACTGGAGAGGTTGTAGTTCGTCTATCCCAGGCTATGCTGGGTAATTACTAGTCCAGCCCAGAGGTACTGCAATATATATATATATATGGCCCTTTTCGTCTTGTCAGACGGTCTAGTGGAGGCTATTGCGTATTTTTTTGAGGTATTGTTTTTGCCGAACAGCTTCTCTCGTGGTTAATTCTACCAATGTTTGACAAACACACGCGGTCACATAATGAACAGGTCAGGCTCGCTGGTCCACAGGGTTTACCATCCTTTTTCATGAGTCTCTTCTCTTCTAAGTCCTGTCTTAGAACAGTCTCAAATGTTGTTATACCGTTCCTTATACGTGCTCTCCATGATGTGCGATCACTTGCCAGATGTTGCCAGTCGTTTTCACAGATGGAGAAGTCTTTCAGAGATGATTTGCAGATATCTCTATATCGTAGTTTAGGTCTGCCGATTTGTCGTTTTCCGTGTTTTAGCTCACCATATAGTAATTGCCTAGGAATGCGTTTTTCTTCCATCCGTTGGACATGCCCCAGCCATCTTAGCCTTCGACTTCTGAGCATCGACATGATTGTTAGGGTCTTAGCACGTTGCAGGACAGTTAAGTTGGTTATTTTGTCCTGCCATTTGATGTGCATTATTTTGCGGAGACATCGCATGTGGAAGACATTTAGTCTTTTTTCCTGGTTTGAGTATGTTGTCCAGGTTTCGGATCCATATAGTAGTGTGCTAAGCACACAAGTTTGATATATTAAGAGTTTAGTCTTTTGAGTTAGTTTCGTGTTGTTCCATGCCCTTTTTGTGAGTTTGCCGAAGGTCGTAGCTGCCTTACCAATTCGACAGTTTATTTCTTCATCAAGAGAGATGGTTTGCGTAACTGTGGATCCAAGATATGTAAATTCACTGCAATACTGGGTACTCTATATCAGTAACAGCCACCACTACAGAGAACACGGCGATCCTAGCTTCTGTTAGCTAGTCTGGTTTTGACGCAGACTGTTTCCAGGGGAGACCACGAGGAGGTAGAACTGCTAGGTCTTAGTCAGCTGATGGTGCGCCGACCCTGGTATTGCGACCGCAGGTCGCAGGCGCTTCTGCTCCCCCAACAACTAAATAAAGACTACAGACGCCTAGAAGAATATTGTAAGACATGGAAACTAACGATCAAAACACAGAATACAGTACATATAATATTTACCAGAATTAACAAAGTAACTAAGGCAAATATCAAGCCTAATCTCCAACAGAGAGAGGAGCACGAAAAGCACGAGAGTACCACAGAAAGAGGAGCACGATGACATTAACAACCTGAAACAAAAGAAACCAAACCATCATCTTCAGACTCAGAACAGGTCATGTACAAGCACATCAGTAGAATACAACGAAACCAAGCCCTAGCATGTCCACTCTGTGATCACCAACAAGAAGCAGTAGAACATCACATTTGTTATTGTCCATTAGATCACTAACATCAGAGCCGAATGGCTTCAACTCACATGCCTCTGGATCCATAACAATAACAACAAGGCGGCAGCAACTGTGTTGAAGCTGAACAGCAACTGGGTTGAAGCTGAACAGCATCTGGATTTTAGGGCTGGCAGCAACTAGGTTGAAGGCGGGCAACAGCTAACGAAAGCCCTACCCCACTACGCCGGAGCGGTACTGGTAGCACACCAACAATAGAGACACCAATTTCAGCCTTTTGTTCTTCTGTTAGCCTCTGCTGCTGTTATATTTCCTCGTGTTTTGAACATTCTATCAAGTTATGTTTTTCGTGGTCGGCCCTCGGGTTTAGCACTCTCGTATATTTGTTAAAAGCTCGTCGTGTTCATCATCCTATAATCGACATATTCAGAACGTAAATAAAGATGAGAAAGTGCAAGGTTTCTGAGTTACAACAGAAAGCATAAATGACTTGGAGACATACCATGGCTATAAGCAAACAGTATGTACTCTGAAGCCATCTCTTCTTCTCGTTCTGCGCTTGATTTTAAATATCCTCTATTGGTGTACTCAATGTAAAGTTACAAATAATGTCACATGTGGTAGAAGAATGAAGAATTAAACTTGAACGTACTATGTGGTGACAGCATTTGATGGTGGGGTGGGGATGGGGGGGGGGGGTTTGAAGGGTGCACTGATCTTCACCTCTGCTATTACCTTCTCCGCAATGAATAAATCAGGTACCCATTTATTTTTATTTCGCTTTTTTATCGTTTGCTGATTCGTTGATTGTGCCCTAATTTCAATAACAATTATCGAGTGCCTTCAGTGTCTCCTTTTACACAATTAATGCACACTCAACGGACGCACTCAAAATCAACCTGTCAGCTCTCTCATTATCCTCGTCTCCTGCAGGTCCAGGCCACAACATGAAAAATACATTGCAGCCAAAATTTCTCGGGGAAAATAATAGACGTAAAATTAAGGACTGGCCTAATAATAAAATGAATGGGATCCAAGTCAGAATAGCTGGAGCAATAAAGACGAAGGGGATACTACAGCAAGGAAGCTGTCATTGCCTGATCTGGGGGAGGATGACGTTTCAAATATAATAACGTGTTATTAAAAGTTAAATGCTGATGCATTGTTATACGTAATTTCATAGAAAATAGTAAAAAAAAAAATGTTAAGATATTTTAACATTACTTAAACAATCATCAGGGAGTCGCGATAGCTCAGTGGTTAGTGAACTTGACCTCAAAGGACAAGAGGTAGGGGTCGATCCGAACCGACGACTTCCGGTTCACCCAGGCTTTAATGGGTACTGGATTTTTTTTTTCTGGGAAAGTAAAGCGGCACGGGCGTAATACCGACCACATTACCCCACAAATCATGTGCCGAAGGTCTGTAAAATATATGGTCACTAACACCATATTCCCTATACGCCACTTGGCGTGACGGGGCTCTTTACTTTTTTGTAACTAAACAATCATCAACATTATATGAGAAAACAGACCAGAAAATCGAAGCCTTTGAAATATGGATCTACTGAAAATGGGGAGAATTGGATTGAATGAAAAGAAGACAAATAAGGAAGTTCTATCATCATCATCAAGTACTGGGCCTGCTGGCGTAGGTGATCATGTCTCTCTACAACTTTCGATCACGACAGTTATTTATCATTTCTCTTGTGGACATTCTGCCAAGCCATTCTCTTAAGCTGTCTGGTATCTTTTCTCTTTGCTTCCCTCTATCTCATCGTCCCTCAATTTTTCCAGTTGTTACAATATATTCCAGCTGTTCTCTTCTCATTACATGGCAAAAAAAATTATGACTGTTTCTTCCTAATATTGGAAATTAGTTCTCTTTTTGCCTTGGCCTCTTTCATAACGTTTTCATTACTCTTCTTAGCTGTCCTTGGTATTCTCAACATTCTTCTGTAAAACCACATTTCTACATACTCCAGTGATTTTTCGTGTTTGTTGTCCTATTGTCCATGATTCCCATCCATAAGTTAAGACTGGCTCTACATAACATTTAAGAATTCGTTGTCTTGTTTCTATTGTCAAAAATGGATTGCATAGTATCTTCCTCATGTTTTGGAAAGCTGCTTTCTGTATCAGCAGAAATTGAAAAACAAAACTACTTAACACAACTAGAAAAAGACAAGTAAATTTTTTTGGACGTGTAAATTGACAAAGGCACAATGCCCCACTAAAAGTCGCTTTGAAATGAACGATACAATGTAGACGCGGCATGGGGAGACCAAGATTAGAGTGAAATGATAATATGAAAGGATGGACATGTGAACCAAAAACAGCGTGCACAAGACAGAGTAAAATGGCTCTCGATGGTAGCCAACTTTCGATATGGAGACGACAACCAATAATAATAGCATCACTTAAGGTGAGGTTCCTAGTTATATCTATCACGGTTATTACTTCATTAATGTTTGAAGAAAAGAGAGTTCATCGGTGCTATATAGAACCAATTCTGACCTATGGAAGCGAATCATGGACAGTAGACAAACAAATGAAAAGACGATTAGAGGCCACAGAGATGGGATTTCTCAGAAGAATGTTGAAAATTCCCTGGACAGCTAAAAAGGGCAGTGAGGAAATTCTCAAAGAGGTCAACACAAAAAAACAGCTCCTAAAAAACATCAGAAAGAAACAATCAACATTTTTCTAGCACATCATGAGAAGAGGAAATTTGGAATACTTTGTTACAAATGGCAAAATATAAAGAAAGAGAGATCGCGGACGACAAAGAGAGAAAATACTGGATAGCTTGGTGTCATGACATGGAAAACAGTAAACAACAACTGATACGATGCACTGTAGATAGAAGATTGTGGAAGGACATGATCACCCACATCAACCTGTATGGCACATGATGATGATGAATGTTTGAGGAAGGATAAATATTTTAACAGCTGGTTGACGGCAGCTTGACCGATCGGTAACCCCTATCGTCATGTATAGGTGACATGGAAAGAAAGTAAAGAGCCCCGTCATGCCAAGTGACGTATAGGGAATATGGTGTTAGTGACCCGTCACGCCAAGTGGCGTATAGGGAATATGGTGTTAGTGACGATACATTTAACAGACCTTCGGCACATGAATTTTGGGGTAATGTGGTCGGTATTACGCCCGTGCCGCTTTACTCTCCAAGAAAAAAATCCGGTGCCAATTTAAGGCTGGGTGAACCTGGAAGCTGTCGGTTGGGATCGAACCCTACCTCTTGTCCTTTGTAGTCCAGTTCACTAACCACTGAGCTATCGCGGCTCTAGTGGACATGGTATTACTGAACGTGCTGTTTCTTTTGTCATAATTCACTATTGGATATTGTGGTCAGGAATATGTAAAGCTTTCTTTCTTTTGTCATAACTCACTATTGGATATTTTGGTCAGGAATATGTTAAGATCTATTCCTTTTGTCATAATTCACTATTGGATATTGTGGTCAGGAATATACTAAGCTCTCTTTCTTTTGTCCTAGCTCACTATTGGATATTGTGGTCAGGAATATGTTAAGCTCTCTTTACTTTCTAGAAAAGTCCAGGTACCCATTGAGGTAAAGATCTGACCTCACGACTTAAAGACCAGATGGAACGCCTCCCCAGGTTTAGGAGAAATGTCAGGACATACATACGTAAACGGACCATGCTGCCACCTCATCTTGTGTCATGATGTTATTACTCTCCGATCATGAAACTGGGCATAGACTCAAAGTCGCATGATCATAAGACTTGGACACTGAAGAAGAAGATGATGAAGAAGACGAAGAAGAAGAAGATGAAGGAGAGGATGAAGAAGATGAAGAAGATGATGATGATGATGATGACAAAGGAGAAGAAGAAGAAAGAAGAAGATGAAGGAGAAGAAGAAGAAGATGAAGATGAAGAAGAAGATGAAGATGAAGAAGAAGATGAAGATGAAGATGATGATGATGATGATGGAGATGATGATGATGAAGATGACAAAGGAGAAGAAGAAGAAAGAGGAAGATGACGGAGAAGAAGAAGAAGAAGAAGAAGAAGAAGATGATGAAGAAGAAGATGAAGATGAAGAAGAAGAAGATGATGATGATGATGATGATGATGATGATGATGGAGATGATGATGATGAAGATGACAAAGTAGAAGAAGAAGAAGAAGAAGAAAGAAGAGGATGAAGAAGAAGAGGAAGATGAGCAAGAGGAAGAAGAGGAAGAAGAAGAAGCTGAAGAAGATGATGATGATGATGAAGATGATGATGATGAAGAAGACAAAGGAGAAGAAGAAGAAGAAAGAAGAAGATGAAGAAGAAGAGGAAGAAGAAGAAAGAAGAAGATGAAGAAGATGATGATGATGATGAAGATGATGATGATGAAGAAGACAAAGGAGAAGAAGAAGAGGAAGAAAGAAGAAGAAGAATGAGGGGTAAACCAGTTCACCATATCATGATACTGGCACTGAGAGCTGTCTGAAAGAGGGCACCGCCTAGTTTCTTTCTTCGTTCCATTGTAGAAGTGGATGAGGATGAGTGGGACAGGGATGTATACATTTGAGAGACTGATAATGATGATGATAATGAGGATGATGATTATGCTGATGATGATAATGATGATGATGGTAATAATGCTGATGATGATTATGATTATGATAATGATAATGATTATGATAATGATGGTGATTATGATAATGATGATGATGATGGTAATGATGATGATGATGATGATTATGATAATGATGACACGAATAATAATGATGATTGTGATACTGATGATTATGATAATGATGATGATGGTAATGATGATGATGATGATGATTATGATAATGATGACACGAATAATAATGATGATTGTGATACTGATGATTATGATAATGATGATGATGGTAATGATTATGATAATGATGATGATGGTAATGATGATGATGATGATGATGATGGTGATTATGATAATGATAATGATGAAAATGATGGTGATGATAATGATGATAATGATGATTATGATGATGATTATGGTGATGATGGTGATGATGGTGATGATGGATGATGATGATGATGATGATGATGATGATGATGATGATGATGATGATGATGATGATGATGATGATGATGATGATGATGATGATGATGATGATGATGATGATGATGATGATAATGATGATGATGGAACGAGCGATGAGGCGGATATGGAAACTCCTGGATTGCAATGAATCAGATTCCATCGATAGAAACAGACTAGTATAGACCAATTCATCGCGGCTTGTTCGAATGTGCGTGTGTGGTCACTTCCTTTTAGAAGCCGTGTCTCTATTAAGTCCTTAAGATATAAATGGCGTGGATCTTGATTGAATATTAAAGTAACAAAATACAAACATTAGAGAGAGAGAAGCTACAGAGAGAGAGCGAGAAGCTACAGAGAGAGAGAGAAGCTACAGAGAGAGAGAGAGAAGCTACACAGAGAGAGAGAGAGCGAGAAGCTACAGAGAGAGAGAGCGAGAAGCTACAGAGAGAGAGAGCGAGATAGCGAGAGAGCGAGAGCGAGAGAGAGCTAGAGAAAAAGCGAGAGAGACATGGAGAGAGCGGGATAGAGAAAGAGTATCGAGCTAGAGAGAGCGCTAGAGAGAGCGCTAGAGAGAGCGCTAGAGAGCGAGAGAGCGAGAGAGAGATATAGAGAGAGCGAGATCGCGAGAGAGAGAGGGCGCGAAAGAGAGAGAGCGAGATAACGAGAGAGAGAGGGAACGAACAAGAGAGAGCGAGAGAGAGAGAGAGAAAAGGAAAGAAAGACAGAGCGAGCGAGAGAGCGAAAAAGAGAGAGCGAACAAGAGAGATTGAAAGAGAGAGCGAAAAAGAAAGAAAGAGAGAGCGAGCGAGAGAGCGAAAAAGAGAGAGCGAACAAGAGAGATCGAAAGAGAGAGCGAAAAAGAGAGCGAAAGCGAGAGAGTGAGAGAGAGCAAGAGAACGAGAGAGAGAGAGAGAGAGCGTGATAGCGAGAGATCGAAAGAGAGAGAGCAAGAGAAAGAGAATGAGAGAGCGAAAAAGCGACAGAGAGTGACTCAGACAGCGCGCGAGAGAGACGTCGTAAACACACGATGAACAAGTCAACAATTTGTGTTTAAAAAAGAGGAAATGAAGCAAATTAAAGGTACCAAAATAACTGGGGAATGTATAAATGAATCAAACTGGATACTCTAATTCTAAAATAACGAATGGGTGTAACAAATGCAAGCCAAATAACTGGACGATCGGGACCAATTAAAACTAGAGTAGGCTACTTCTGTCGCTCGATACCAAATAAGCAATATACAATATAATTATGTAATCTTTCTGATAATGCTGTGTGGTCAGCGTTAAATGCTGAAATTATCAATAGAAAGTAATAGAAATATCATATCTACTGAAATGTAGGTATTTCGGGTGAATATTAAAATATAATAATAAAAAAGCAATCAGAGTTTAAGATTCGTTCATTGGGTGCCGTCTCCATATCGAAGGTTGGCTACCATGGAGAGCCATTTCACTTTTGCTGCCTTGATAGTGCACATTGCCCTGTGTTCACCTGCCCATTTTTTGATGTTATCAGTCTAGTTTAGTCTTGGTCTGCCTCTGTCTGGTATACTTTGCACCTTCCCTTCCAAGAAGACTTTTAGTAGGATTATACATCTTTACATGCCCCAACATTCCAGTTGTCTTTCGATTTGTGTTTTAAAAAAAAAAATTATAAAAAATAAACTTAACACAAATCGAAAGAGACAACTGGAATGTTGGGGCATGTAAAGAGATATAATCCAACTAAGAGTCATCTAGGAAAGGAAGGTACAAAGTATACAAGGCAGAAGCAGACCAAGACTGAGTAAAAAGGTAAAGTACCCCCGTCACGCCAAGTGGCGTATAGGGAATATGGCGTTGGTGATCATAAATTTTAGTCCTTCAGCACATGATTTTCGGGGTAATGTGGTCGGTATTACGCAAGTGCCGCTTTACTTTCCCCGAAAAAAATCCGGTACTCATTTAAGGCTGGCTGAACCCGGAAGCCGTCGGTTGGGATCGAACCTTACCTCTTGTCCTTTGTAGTCCAGTTCACTAACCACTGAGCTATCGCAACTAAGGCTAAACTAGACTGATAACATCAAAAGATGGACGTGTTCTTTTTCAGCTGATTTATAATTTCATCGAATTGGCAACCAATGGTTAGGATAGGCATCATTAACAGCCTCACTCAGATAGGTGGGTTCAACGGAGGACCTTGAAAGATGTGCAACTATCTCGTACAAATGCGAGAATTGTGGCATTGTCAGGACAAAACGACGTTCTTGAGACGAATGAAAAGAATTCTCAACCATAACCGAGCTGGCACAGTTAGCTGTTGTGGCCTGAATGATCGTCTAGAGGTGATCAGAGCACCTACTGGTGTGTCCGGAGTGCAGGAACGATGATCCTAACGTAACATAACATAACCGTCCGTGTGACGGGGAGTGGAGAAAAGAATAGAGCCACTGTTACCTGACCCGCTTGTCGTAAGAGACGACTAAGGCGATTTGAAAGCATCGTCTATGCAGCTGAGTAGGACGTGCATGGACCGACTTGTTAACGTAATTTACCGACGCATTTTAGGAAATGCTGTGACAAGTGGTGGAGCTGAAATGGGGTATTCCTGACTATAGCGAAATTAGTTATGTGGATAGAATAGAATAGAATAGAATAGAATAGAATAGAATAGAATAGAATATCATCAATTTCACTTAAAAGAAGATATGGTTAAAGTGTAATTAAATGTGTGTCATGAAAGTGAAAATTTCACGTAAGCATTGCGTTAATATTCGTTAACTTTTTATTTGTATTGTGTTTTAAAATTCCCGTAACCTTTTTATTGTATTGCGTTAACCAATTGTTAACTTTGTATTTGTATTGCGTTAACCAATCGTTAACTTTTTCCTTCGCTCAATAATTAATTTACTAAAAGTTGCAGACGTAAAGATTAACTTCTCTAGAAAACTGGCACATGTGCAGAACTGGAACCATAATAGTAAAATGTGTTTTTCGTTTAGAATATGGGAATGAAGCAGATTTTAGTTGACTTCACTTGTACGCTTTGCCAAATGTCTGGGATTGCAACAAAAATGCCATTTTCTGGTTTAAACAAGCTGCTTTACCGTAGTCTGTTACGTATTTTGTGAACCATCTGACTTCTTGTCACGTGGTTCTATTGATTGTACTAATTTTGGCCAACCCTCTTTAAATGCAGATGAATTATGAAAACTCATTTAGATTGAGTACTAGTCCCGTGCGTGTTAAATGGACAAGAAGATATATTTATTTCTATAGTTTCTGTCTCGGATGTGCTAATTTTTATCCTGCATTCTTTTTAAGCGAAATGGGCGCAATTTATCTTCATTTTCAAGCAATAAATTTGTACCACAAAAGTGACTAGTATTATTGTGATTATCACTTTACAGTAAAAGTCAGGAACAAAAGTATGTAGTATATCCGATGACCAATATAGTGAAACGTTACTTCGTGTGATATATTTGCGCACGTTTTTATATTATTAGCTTCAGTTTTAAATAGGAAAAAAAACGAGAGTATATTATTCACAAATTGTTTTAAGTATTTTTTTTTTGTTATTTACTTGGTACAATGGGCAGCCAAGATGCCCAACAGTAGCATCTGTGATGAAAGTAAAAGTAAGTAAAGAGCCCCATCACGCCATGTGGCGTATAGAGAATTTGGTGTTAGTGACCATAATTTGTAGGGACCTTCGGCAAATGATTTTTGGGTTAATGTGGTCGGCATTACGCCCGTGCCGCTTTACTTTCCAAGAAAAAAAATTCGCTACCCATTTAAGGCTGGGTAAACCCGGAAGAAGTCGATCAGGATCGAACCCAACCTCTTATCATTTATAGTCACAGTTCACTAGCCACTGAGTTATCACGGTTCCCTGGGATGAAAGTGTTCAATGACTTAAACCTGACTGTTTACATAAACATCAACGACCAACAGCTGATCAAGACTCTAGGCCATGTTACTGTGGTGGCTCTGGTAACAGACTGACCAGACTGGCTTTGCGAGTAGGGATCGAGATGGAAGGCAACTCGGTACCAAAAAAAAACGAGGCTGAAGTCGAATCTACTGGGCCGAAAGCCGCAGGTGTCAAAGCTTGCTTTAAGCAATGTAAATCACATACGCCCACTTATCTTTTTACGGGAGAATGAAAAAAAAATCACTTGCCGTTTAAAGTAGAAAGAAACAAGAATTTAAGACATATTTATTTTGTATGTAAAAACTGGTCAATAAATTTTGCAGGAAATAGAAAATAAATATTTTTGTACAGTTGAGCCGCAATAGCTCAGAGGTTAGTGAACTGGACCACAAAGGACAAGAGGTGGGATTCAATCCCAGCTGACGGCTTCCGGTTTCACCCAGCCTTAAATGGGTACTGGATTTTTTTCTGGGAAAGTAAAGCTGCACGGGCGTAATCATCATCATCAAGTACCGTGCCTACTGACGTGGGTGATCATGTCTCTCCACAATTTTTGATCTCGCCAGCTATTTATCATTTCTGTTGTTGACCTTCTGCCAAGGCAATCTCTTAAGCTGTCTGTTATTTTTTCTCTTTGCTTCCCTCTATCTCTTCGTCCTTCAATTGTTCCAGTTGTTACAATATATTCCAGTTGTTCTCTTCTCATTACATGGCCAAAATATGATGATTGTCTCTTCCTAATATTGGAAATTAGTTCTCTTTTTGCTTTGACCTCTTTCAGAACTTTTTCATTGCTCTTCTTAGCTGTCCATGGTACTCTCAACATTCTTCTGTAAAACCACATTTCTACCGACTCCAGTGATTTTCTTGTCTGTTGTCCTATTGTCCATGATTCGCATCCATATGTTAAAACTTGCTCTATATAACATTTAAGAACTCTTTTTCTTGTTTCTATTGTCAAAAATGGATTGCATAGTATCTTCCTCATTTTTTTTGGAAAGCTGCTTTTGCCTGAGCCATTCTGCATCTCACCTCTTTTGTACATCTTCCGTCTGAGGTTAACAAAGTTCCCAAATATTTAAATTCATTTATCTGTTTTAATATTGTTCCACTTGTCTTTATTTTGCACTGAGGCGATGTCTTTTTCTTTGTTGTTACCATTACTTATGTCTTTTTGCTTTAAGGCTGAGTCCTTTATTGTTGCTTCCCTTCACTATAATGTCCAACATTTCTTGTAACTCATTTTCACCCTTAGCGATTAAGACTGTATCATCAGCATACCTTACATTATTTATATTATGACCTCCTATTATTATTCCTGGCATGTCCCTTATGGATCTTAAAATAATCTCACTATAAATATTAAACAAATCTGGTGACAGCACACAACCCTGTCTAACACCTTGTTTTATTTGTTGAAACATTCCCTTTCCAGTTCTTATGGCCGCTGTTTGTTGCCAGTACATGTTCTTTATGATTCTTAGATCTTTGCTGTCTACGTTTATGCTTTCTAAAATTTTCATTATTTCTTGGTGTTTTACTTTATCAAATGCCTTGGTGTAATCTATGAAACATAGGTATAGATCTGTTTTTACCTCTATGGCTCTTTCTACTAAAGATCTTATGATATAAATGGCATTGCTTGTTCCTTTATCTCTAACAAAACCACACTGTTCATCGCTAACTTCTGTACTGATTTTGTTTCGCACTCTTCGCATGATGATTCTTAGTAATATCTTAGTCATACGACTCATAAGGCTTATTGTGCGATGATCATCGCATTCAATCGCACCCGATTTCTTTGGTAGGGCTATGAATATTGATTTGAGCATGTCGTCTGATATATATCCGCTGTTATAGTTATCATTCAATATTTTTGTTATTATTTCTATTCCAAAATCACCCGTGGCTTCAATTTCTTCTTTAGTTATATTATCTGGTCCAGGAGCTTTGCCTGCTTTCATATTGCGCAAGGCATCTTCCACTTCTTCTCTTAGTATTTCTGGTCCTTCTCCATTATCCTTAATTTTACTTCCGTTTGTTCACCATTATAAAGATCTTTAATGTATTCTGTCCATCGTTCCCTTATGTTTTCTTGATCAATCAACAGTTCTCCTTCCTTTGATCTTAGACATCCATTTTTTATTGCGTTTTTCTTCCTGTTAATTCCTCAATTTGTTTGTATATAGCTTTAGCATCTCCTTTTTGTTGCAATTCAATCTCTTTGCATCTCTCTTTTAGCCATGCTTCTTTTCCCTCATTGCATTTTACTACAATTTCTTTATTTAATCTCTTATACTCATCTTTATTTAACGAGCGTAATACCGACCCCAAAAATCATGTGTCGAAGGTCTGTAAAAGTTATGGTCACTAACACCATATTCCCTATAAGCAAATTGACGTGACGGGGGCTCTTCACTTTTTTACTTTAATTTGTAAGGTTAATATAAGTGGATGTTTGTGGCTACTGTGACGTGCCCACATAAATGCTGTGATCATAAGAAGATCACTGAAGGAGAGAGGCAACTACAACAAGTGAACTGTTCCCAAACTAGAAAGCAAAACTTTCAGACAATACTAAGGACTATAATGGTAGAAGAAGAACACAAACTGATAAACACTCATGAAGAAAAACATGAAAACCGCATAGGACCACGGCAACAAATTTTTCCTTTGTTTAACAGAAACATCAACGTCTTCCTATTTTATTTAGAAACAGAAACACTTTCTTATTGAAAATATTGAAATAAAAAACAATATGTAAAGATAAACTATTTTTGTAAGATTGTGGGTATCTCTTACTTGAACGTTATTGCAGATGAAAAAGTTCACAAACTGAAACAACAAGCAGTGGGTATAAATGATAATCTTTTGATTATTATGAAGGACAAAATGATATGGTTTGAGCACGTACCTCGATTGTATGGCCTAGCAAAAATCATTATATAAGGAGCTGTGAAAGGAGCGAGAATGGGAAGCAGGTAGAGAAAAAAAGATATGAGAAAACATTAAATAATGGACAGGTCTCGACTTTGCACAGTCCCTAAGAATGGCTGAAGACAAAGAGTGATGGGGAAGGTTGAGGAAGGCAGTCAGTGGTGCCTCAACGACCTCCGGGTTATAATACTGCAGCTACTCTATGTTTGTATATCGTCCTACGTGTTTCTAGTAATTTAAATACATGTTTGTAAGTGTATTAATAGTTTATTCTGAAGGTCTATTGCGCCGAAACGTCGTTCTGGTTTGTGTTTTCCACTTGTTACATGAAGCTCCACATCGTTTTTTTTTCTTCTTTTTTTTTTCTATATTTTTTTTCATTTCTCATTCGTGTTGTGTGTGAAGAACACAGTCTTCTTATGTGGACTGTATGTCATATATAATATTTGTGCTTCATTGTGTTGTCCATGTTTTGGTATAAATATGCAGAAAACAACTCTAATGAGCAAGCAGGATGATTTCAAATGCGTTCCCTCCCCCAAGTGTTTCAATGCAAACCAGAAAGATTACCTAACAAGGAAGACAACTGAGCAAATGAACCAAGAAACCACAGCCAACGTTCTAGTGTATCCCTATCCTTTGTGGCATAACAGAAAATGAGAAAGCGGACAAAGTATCAAAGAAATGCACCAAATATGAAAAATCTCAAAACAAAATATACACACAGGAAGCCAAACCATTAATAAAAGGAAAATGTAGAAGCGCATGAGAACAGAAAACATGCTTCAAATATTAACAACATACCCAACAAAAACCAGACAGAAAACAAGCGACCAATACGCAAGCCTCTATAAACTAAAGTAACCCGTAACTCCATATTGCACATACCAAGCAGATTCATACAACTTCAGAAACATACACTACACAATTGTGAACTGTTGTTAAAGATTGTTCCCTACCAGAAAAGTAAGAATAAACAAAGAGCCATCTGTTAACAAGGAGATTGGTGGGACGTCTCATTTCACTGTATTGTCTTCTGAGCGTAGGAAACTAAACGCAGAAGAAACAGAAATCTCCAATGAAATGGATACAAAGATTGAAACTCATAGATAATGTAAGTAGAAACACATTGATAACCTCTACTTGATAGTTTTATTTGTGTTAAAGTTACTGATTTTTCTACACATTTCCTGCCTCGATTTTATTTTCGACATTTCTATTGTCAATTCTTCTCCCTTTGGTCATCTTGTCAAGGTCAGCGACACAGAGCTGACCAAGACCTCACTTCACGTCTCATTTGGACCATATATTGTTCTTCGTTTTTTTCTATTGTTGTTTGTCTGTCAATTTAAGTATATAACCACTGGGAACTACTATTCGTGCTGTTTCGTCCAATAAATGTTTGTCTACAACACAAGTATTCAGCCCTACTGGGAGATACTTGCATTAATAGGAAAGTACAAATATACAGTTTATTTCCGGTCTGTGATCGTTACCTTATGCTATAGTCATTGAGAACGTCATCGTGTAAGACACTGCTGCAATAGCCAATTTTTTTTGGCTGCGTGGCAGTGTGCCAAGCGTTCGGCTTCTCGTGGCAAGGCGCGGTGCCACTGAGTACGGGTTCGATCCCACTTCGGACCATATATTGTTCTTCGTTTTTTTTCTATTGTTGTTTGTCTGTCAATTTTTCCGAGTGCTAACACATACTTCTTTGTTCTATTATTCCTCATTTGGGTTACCTGGTAACGGCCGACATCAAAACAGACAAGCTAACGAGGCAAAGATCACCTTAGTTCCCGCGGTGGTGGGGATTTGTTGATATACAAGATATAGTTTTGTAGGCCTCCCGGATGGATAAACTCAACCTTCTCCATTATAACCCAGAAAATCAAGAAAGCCGTAGTAATTGCCACATCAACTTTAAAATCGAAGAACCAACGCTTCGCATTGATTCCGTGGTATTCAGTAGCAATCATTACCAATACAGTCTTACTAAATGCTTGCAATCATCAAAGTTACCCAAAACGCTTCTTGCTTTTTGATTTTGGGATTCGCTGGACCACAGCATCTCTTCCTTGTTTGATATCGTTTTGTTGTTTCTTTTGTTTTGCATTTACAAGTCTTTTTTTTTTCAATCTCCAACGAACCCTCATTTTCAGGGACATAATTTTACGACAACCGAGTTAATTTTTTTCACGAGTACACGCTCAATGTCAATGAGTATCATCCTACTTCAGACGTAAGTAAAGTAAAGTACCCCCGTCACGCCACGTGGCGTATAGGGAATATGGTGTTAGTGACCATACATTTTACAGATTTACCTTCAGCACATGATGTTTGGGGTAATGTGGTCGGTATTACGCCCGTGCCGCTTTACTTTCCCAGAAAAAAAATCCGGTATCCATTTAAGGCTGGGTGAACCGGGAAGCAGTCGATTGGGATCGAACCCTACCTCTTGTCCTTTGTACGCCAGTTCACTAACCACTGAGCTATCGTGGCTCCTAACTTCAGACGTACTCATTTGTAATTATCGAGAGCCGGAAGTTTTAGGTAGAGAATTTTTTCAACAACTGTACCCCATTCTGAGGCCGTTTGACCTACTCTACTCCACTTTCAACTGTACCCCATTCTGTGGCCGTTTGACCTACTCTACTCCACTTTCAACTGTACCCCATTCTGTGGCCGTTTGACCTACTCTACTCCACTTTCAACTGTACCCCATTCTGTGGCCGTTTGACCTACTCTACTCCACTTTCAACTGTACCCCATTCTGTGGCCGTTTGACCTACTCTACTCCACTTTCAACTGTACCCCATTCTGTGGCCGTTTGACCTACTCTACTCCACTTTCAACTGCCGAAGGTTTGATTAATGTGCGCACGGAAACATCTGTTTGTTGACGTTATCCGAGAGGGCTGGACATCTGATCTTACTACCCAGAGACCAAGGGAGAGTACAACAGTGAAGAAACCACGGATGTGAAGAGAACAATATCTACCGGAGACAAATAATAATAAATGAATATTATTATAGAGGGAAACTGTTGGGAACACGGGAACTTCTTAACCAGAAGCGGACGTCTTACCTCTTGACCGCCATATCTTATTTGTTAGCCATTTAAATAGCGACAAATAAGCGTATTTTTCGGGTGTCGTGTTTTACAGCAGGCTGTGATTTCTGCGCATTTCGCTCCAACACATTCGAATTCAGGAAAGAATATTTTGAAGACTTGTTAAACATACCAACTACCAATAAAACAACAAAAACCACGTAGAACTCACAAATACTGAACCAAACATCATGAAAGAGGAAATCGAAGAAGTAATCAAATATGCACCAAGAAATAAAGCACCGGTGATAGATAACATACCAATAGAAATAATAGCAGCAGCAGGAGAAACAGGAGTGCAATGGCTGCACAGAATATTGAATGCAGCATAGCACCAACAACAAGCCCCAGAAGACTGGGAACATGCAATCATTATACCAATATGAAAAAAGAAACGTAGCAAAAGAGACTGCAATCAAAAGAGGTATATCTCTTCTCAGCCATGTAGGAAAGCTATACGCCAAAATCTTGGGAAAAAAGGCTGAGACCAATAATAGAACTACAGTTAAGCGATTCTCAAATGGGGTTCCGAAAAAAACAGAGGATGTACCGACGCACTATTAATATTAAAACAGCTTGCAGAAAAACGACAGAACACAATCAAAACGTATACAAAGCCTTCATTGACCAGGAAAAAGCATTCGACAGAGTAAACAGAGAACAACTGTGGGAGATACTAACAACATACGGAGTAAGCCAACATCTAACTAACCTAATTAAAAGTCTCTACATCAACAGCAGCTGCAGGGTCAGAACAGCAGCTACACAGACCACTTCGAAGTTAGATCAGGTGTAAGACAGGGGTGCGTACTATCCCCCCTACTGTTTATTACATACATGGACTATATATGCAAGCTAACTAACCCATCAAAGACAGATGAGATCAACGAGCTATTATTTGCAGACGATCAGGCACTAATACATGAAACAATAGAAGACCTACAAGAGCACTCAAACAAATTCAACAGCTCAGGCACAAAATACAATATGAAAATCAACAAAACTGAAGTTATGAATGTCGCCAAAAATAAACAGAACATCAACATACCTATAGAAGGCAGACAACTAAAACAAGTAGAGGAATTCAAATACCTAGGAAGTCTAATGACAAACGATAATTCTCAAACAGCAGAGATAGAATCAAGATGCAACAAAGCTTGCCAAATCATTGTACAGTTATCACCACTATTGTCCAACATGGAAATAACTCTGGAGGCAAAACGAGCACTATACAACACAGTCTTCATCCCAACGTTGTGCTACCAATGCCAGACCTGGACCCTAGATGCAAGAACAATAAGAAAAATAACCTCTACAGAGATGAAATGGGTTAGACGAATGACAGGAAACGTCTGAGAGACAAGATCAGAACTGAAGAACTGAGAAAAAAGCTTGGAATAGCCCCCGCCATAGAATATATAAGGAAACAACAGATAAAATGGTTTGGCCACGTGACAAGTCAGAAAGATCAAAACACTACAATACGAGCCTTCAACAAACGTTGTGAGAACACCAGACCCAAGGGTCAACCACAAAAAAGATGGATCAATGGAATATTAGAAGCACTAGGAAACATAACAGCAGCAAAGGCGAACAGAAGAGCAAAAGACCGCAAATTATATCTCCCCTCGACGCTGAAAGGCAGATGAGAAAGGACAGAAGAAGAAGACATTCGAATTCAGCGAATCATTTAAGGAGAAGAGGTATGTTGACAACTTACAAATAATCAACAACCGAAAAAAAAATAACAATAGATAGTCCGAAGCAGGATCAAACCCGTACTTCTCGGCACAGCGGCGTGCCAGGAGAATCAAACGCTAGAGCACACAGCCAACTCAGCTACCTAAAAAGATTGCTATCAATGGCGATGTCATTCACGTATGTGTACTCATGATTATAACAGAGGGTCTTTTTATGTTGATTATTTGTGATTTGTTTCCACGTGTTCTAAACATATCTCTTCCCTTGAAATGGTCCCCTGATTTACCGCCTCGGAAGTTTGCCTCTATAATAATGTTCATTTATTATTATTTGTCTACACTCGAATTCAGCTTGACGTCTTTTGTGCTTGCCTTCCTACTCCGATCTTTAGTCGTTTAGCCAGATTAGTTAGTATGTTTCCACTTAGAGTGGAATAAGACTGTGCAAGTATTTAGTGTACTCTTTCGAGTATGCTATAATACAACTGGAAGCGAAACATGGACAGCAGACAAACAAATGAAAAGACGATTAGAGGCCACAGACAAAGGATTTCTCAGAAGAATGTTCAAAGTTCCCTGGACAGCTAAAGTGTCCAATGAAGAAATTCTGAAAGAGGCCAAAACAAAATGGGAACTCCTAAAAAAAACATCGGAAAGAAACAATTATACTACAATATTAGTGCCTTCGGATTTTTTTCTGGGAAAGTAAAGTGGCAAGGGCGTAATACCGACCACATTACCCCAAAAATCATGTGCTGAAGGTCTGTAAAATTTATGGTCACTAACACCATATTCCCTATACGCCACTTGGCGTTACGGGGCTCTTTACTTTACTTACTATTAGTGCCTTATACTGGATGCTGCTTTGATAAACAGCTTCTCTCGTGGCTGAATCTGCCAATATTGGACAGACAGATCGGTACGCAGAATGAACAGGATCTATTTGTGGTGCGTGGCCCCGTCTCCTTTCTTCTGCACCTTTTGTCTTCCGAATTTGATATCAGCACTGCCTCGAAAGCTGCTGTGCTGTTTTTTTTTTTTGTTTTTTTATTATTATTTGTGTTCTCCGTGTACTACGATCTGCAGCCAGATTTACCCAGTTTCTTTCACTGTTTGAGAATTCCCTAAAACATTCTTATATTCTGCTTGTAGGCCCTGAAGTACTATCAAACACTACAACATATTTTCTTTTAGAGACCTCCACTTTTTATGTAGATATTACTAGACAGATAGCGAGCTGGGACTAAACCACCATTCAATATATGAGCTGAAAGCGGTCAGCGAGGCATAGCTCCTTGCATGCGTTAGGTCGAAGAGGAAGCCAACCCTGTACTTAAACTGAAGCGCAGAAGTTGGATGTATCGGGCCGAAAGGAGAAAATATCATAGCCTAGTTGCAATTCGTCTCATAACGCATCTACACCCACTTAACTGCCTTTTTAAAAGGACGGTGGAGATGGAAATGACTATTTATTCCCTTAGTAGACATCAGGCGAACGATAGAAAGAAAGAAAGAAAGAAAGATGGAAAGAATAAAGGATGGAATGGAAAGGAAAGAAAGTATAAAGGAAGGACTGAAAAGAAAATAAAGAAAGAATAAAGGAAAGAAGGAAGGAAAAGGAAAGAAAGAAAGAATAAAGGAAGGAAGGAAGGAAAAGGAAAGAAAGAAAGAATAAAGGAAGGAAGGAAGGAAAATGAACGAAAGAAAGAATAAAGGAAGGAAAGAAGGAAAGGAAGGAAGGAAGGAAGGAAGGAAGGAAGGAAGGAAGGAAGGAAGGAAGGAAGGAAGGAAGGAAGGAAGGAAGGAAGGAAGGAAGGAAGGAAGGAAGGAAGGAAGGAAGGAAGGAAGGAAGAAGGAAAGAAAGAAAGAAAGAAAGAAAGAAAGAAAGAAAGAAAGAAAGAAAGAAAGAAAGAAAGAAAGAAAGAAAGAAAGAAAGAAAGAAAGAAAAAGTGCGAGCCAGAATAAAAACAAAGTTAAGAAACAGACATTTTGAACTTTTAAAATCCAATAGATCGATCCAGTAGGGTTCGAACTACAAAGAAACAATTCACACTCAACCAAATTTCTAATTAATTACATGTGAATTCTTCAAACACGCACATAGGCAACTCATTTCTTTCATTTAATACACTGTCGGTTTATTGTGTTTCCGTGAATCAGAGCTGCTGCTTTGTACTGCTGAAAGTATAATACAAAATGATGTAGTTTATAAACACATTTAAGACAGACACAAGCTTTGTTTGTTTTATAGCTTCTGATGAGAGAAGATCACAAACAAAGGCTTCGCTGCTACAACAGATATTCAAAATGAATAAATTATTATGTATTAAGATTGTTAAGTCGATTTATCCGTTGTTTTGCAAGGGCCCAGGAATATAACACAGAAACGAAACATTGTTGCCTTCAATACGCGCTGAAAGAGGCAACTCAGGAGTGGAGGGCACTCGTTGTCCCAGGTTACAGACAACAAAGCGATTTAAAATATATTTATATATATATAATGAACAGATAATGGAAAGCACATGGAGATTTTTTTTTTAAATAGTTGTTTTAAAGTGTGAAGAGAAGAGAAAAATGTTGAACTTATATGGTTAATTTATTAACCCCAAGCTGGAACATGAATGGTGACATCATGTAATTCTTTGCGCTTGTTCTTGGCTACGTTTTGTAGTTTGTTCTGTTTAATTTATTTTAAAAAGATGATTTTGTTGGGGAAAAAAAACGATAAAAGTGAATAAATAAATATAGATATAAACACTACATTTTCTGCTAGTTTAGTTTATTTCGTTGATCATTTTCTTTTTATCCAAGAATTTTAGGGTGTCTCACTCGCTACGAAACCAGGCATTTCCCACCCAATTAATATCCTTATCAGCATTTTCACTATACAGCGAAAATATTATGAGATCAATAGTAGACAAAAAAAAGGAACTGAAGTCAATGGTCACAACATAAACAATTTGCGATATGCGGATGACACAGTCTTAATATCAGTGACAGAGAATGAACTACAAGAAATGATAGACATAAAAGTAAAATAAAGCAACAAGAAAGGTCTCAGTATGAATAGTAATAAAACAGAAGAAATGGTCATGTCGAAGAAACAATCATGCAGCACACAAATAAATAGGACAAATCTGAAACAAGTGCAACGTGTCAAACACTCGGGCACAATAATAACATCAGATGGAAGATGCACAAGAGAAATAAAAAGCTGAATAGCTCAGGCCGAAATAGCATTTCAGAAAATTAACAATATCTTATGCAACAAATCTATGTCAATAGAAGTGAGAAAGAGAGTTCATCGGTGCTATATAAAGCCAACTCTGACCTATGGAACGAATCATGAACAGTAGACAAACAAATGAAAAGACGATTAGAGGCCACAGAGATGGGATTTCTCAGAAGAATGTTGAAAATTTCATGGGCAGCTAAAAGATCAATGAGGAAATTCTCAAATAGGCCAACACAAAAGGGAGCTCATAAAAAACATCAGAAAGAAACAATCAACATTTTTCGGGCACATCATGAGAAGAGGAAAATTTGAATACTTGTTTACAGCTGGCAAAATACGGAGAAAGAGAGATCGCGACGACAAAGAGAGAAAATAGCTTGGTGTCGTGGCATGAAAAACAGTAAACAACAGAACTGATATGATGAACTATGGATAGAAGATTATGGAAGGACATAGTCACCTGCACAAACTGGTATGGCACATGATTATGATGTTGATGATGGTAACACCGAAAGAAACTGAAAGGATCTGGCTGCAGATCGTAGCACATGGAGAACACACATTTAAAAAATGGCACAGCAATTTTTGAGTCAGTGATGATATCAAATTCAGAAGACAAAAGACGCAGGAGGAAGGAGACGAGACTAGGCACCACGAATACATCTTGTTTATTGTGCAGTCAAATCTGTCTCTCCAATATCGGCAGATTCAGCGACTAGAGAAATTGTTCAGCAAACAACATCCAGCAAAAGACACTAATATTTTATCAAACTATTAACTTATCACGATTGCTTGTTATCAAATGTATATCACGACGACAAGGGCCATACAGTATCCCGTTTGGGCGCAAATAATGGTCACTTCCAGCATATGTTACGATGTCGTCATATTTCTTATAGAAAGAAGTAAGTCAATAGTCACTTCCAGCATATGTTACGATGTCGTCATATTTCTTATAGAAAGAAGTAAGTCAATAGTCACTTCCAGCATATGTTACGATGTCGTCATATTTCTTATAGAAAGAAGTAAGTCATTAGTCACTTGCAGCATACGCTACGATGTCGTCATATTTCTTATAGAAAGAAGTAAGTCATTAGTCACTTCCAGCATATGTTACGATGTCGTCATATTTCTTATAGAAAGAAGTAAGTCATTAGTCACTTGCAGCATACGCTACGATGTCGTCATATTTCTTATAGAAAGAAGTAAGTCATTAGTCACTTCCAGCATATGTTACGATGTCGTCATATTTCTTATAGAAAGAAGTAAGTCATTAGTCACTTGCAGCATACGCTACGATGTCGTCATATTTCTTATAGAAAGAAGTAAGTCATTAGTCACTTCCAGCATATGTTACGATGTCGTCATATTTCTTATAGAAAGAAGTAAGTCATTAGTCACTTGCAGCATACGCTACGATGTCGTCATATTTCTTATAGAAAGAATTAAGTCAATAGTCACTTCCAGCATATGTTACGATGTCGTCATATTTCTTATAGAAAGAAGTAAGTCAATAGTCACTTCCAGCATATGTTACGATGCCGTCATATTTATTATATAAAGAAGTAAGTCAATGGTCACTTCCAGCATATGTTACGATGTCGTCATATTTATTATAGAAACAAATAAGTCAATAGTCACTTCCAGCATATGTTACGATGTCGTCATATTTCTTATAGAAAGAAGTAAGTCAATAGTCACTTCCAGCATATGTTACGATGCCGTCATATTTATTATAGAAAGAAGTAAGTCAATGGTCACTTCCAGCATATGTTACGATGTCGTCATATTTATTACAGAAACAAATAAGTCAATAGTCACTTCCTGCATATGTTACGATGTCGTCATATTTCTTATAGAAAGAAGTAAGTCAATGGTCACTTCCAGCATATGTTACGATGTCGTCATATTTATTATAGAAAGAAGTAAGTCACTAGTCATTTCCAGCATATGTTACGATGTCGTCATATTTCTTAAAGAAAGAAGTAAGTCAATAGTCACTTCCTGCATATGTTACGATGTCGTCATATTTCTAATAGAAAGAAGTAAGTCCACTTCAAATAACTTTATAATATCCTCATTAGTGAGTACAACACAGAAGAAATGCCTTGTCCAGTAGCGAGTAAGACACCCCATGGGATGGACATTTATTACAATTATTCGGTCCCACGGGGACATAAAATTAACTTATATCAACAATAAGACACTTTTTTGTTTGAAAAGCTTGGTAAGTCTAAAACATAGCGCCAGCGCATTTCAATGGGCAGCTAGCTATCAATGATGATACAGGTTATGTTCTGGAAAACTGATCACAGCTGGAATCCAGAACGAGGCGCCGGTGGTCTGCCAGATAGCCTGGAATAGTTGTCGCTGTATCCATCAATATCTCCAGACACTGGTACCGCCATCATTTGGGGCTGAATTGGTATGGATTTCTTAGAGTGTATATCTGAGTATCCATTAAGTTCAGCTGCAAAGCAAAAAAAAAAACAGAAAAAAAACGTTAACAGTAAAAACTCATTAGTGCCATTTTTGCAAAAACTGCAAAATTGTATTTGAAATTACTTAATTATAAATATGTTGAATTAATACATTGAAGGCACTTAGTAAAATTAGTATTTTAACAGAAACTTAGCAAAATTGTTAAAACGAATAAGCGGATAACTAAAATTCAAAAACAGATAAATAAAATTATAGACACTTACATTTCATGTACACAGAAGTAAACTCTAAATAAATAAGCAATTTGATAAACATTGTAAAGGGGTAAATTGATACACAAACAGGCGATTACAATTCTTAATTGTATCTACACAATGAGTAAGCAAACTACTACGATTAATGAAAATATACTATCATCATCAAGCACT
Organism: Megaustenia siamemsis; assembly: GCA_032433765.1. Taxonomy (NCBI): domain Eukaryota; kingdom Metazoa; phylum Mollusca; class Gastropoda; order Stylommatophora; family Ariophantidae; genus Megaustenia; species Megaustenia siamemsis. The sequence continues at coordinate 76,196,130 of JAVIAB010000125.1, read as the reverse complement.
GGAGAAGAGCTGAGGGATTGAATGGTGAACTCGTCGTGCATCAAACCTGAAGAACGCTCGGTCGAATCTCGGTTGGGTCAGAGGTTGTATTCTAACAGGGGTGAAATAAAAGATTAGACCCAAACACCTTGCGGTGAATGCTCGTGACAACCGGCCCTTATTCTCTGATTGTATACCTTCCGCACCCCCTCCCCCAACCGGACAGACACCAGCAATAAGATAATGCCATCAAGATATATATATATATACATATTTTTTTAAATAAAGTATTGCGTTACCAAGTTTCTCTATAATTATCTCTACAGTTGCTTTTCAGTTGTGATGTTGATTTCCTACCAAGGCATTCTTTGAAACTTCCTCGTATATTTCTCTCTGTTATTCGCTATCTTTTCATCCCTCTATTTTCCTAGCTGCCTCTGCATATCTGAGATGTTCCCTTCTCGTTTAATAGCAAAACAAAGAATATATCATTTATATTATCCGGATGCCTTAATAAAACCTTTCCTTTTTCTTTGTTTCCTTATTTACGAAATTCTCGTTACTCGTATAAGCTTCCCCATAGCCACCAGTTTTAGTAAGACCATAGTTGGCTGTGGTTGCCGATAGTATTCTTAACTTTCCTCTGCAAGATTACACATATGATGCCTACAACGATGCTCTTGTCTGTTTGTCGATTGTCATTTTCACATGTCGGGAACATATTTACAAAATGCATAAACAGATTACCACAGTGCGTACAGTTACAACAGAGTTGCAAAGTGTAATAGAAAAAAGGGAGGTACAGGCAAAGGCGCGCCTCACAGCAGCAAGATGGAAGTTGTCCGCTGGCCACAGCTGATGGCTTACGCCAGAATCAGTGAACCAGAATCATCCAGACCTTACTTCACCTCTTCGTGGTGCCCATAGAAACAAATTCATCTATCCAGTCTGCCCAACGAGTAGGGATTGAAGAGGGAAGTCAACCCGGTACTCACAAATTACATGACGAAGTCGGAAGTGTAGAGCCAAAAGGTGCAAATATCATAGTTGTACTGCAAACTACAACACAATCTATCTACGTCCACTTAACGTCTTTCTAAGGACGGATGATGAAGAGGACACCAGTTTCCTTTAAAAGTCATCGGGTGAACAGATGAAGGAAGGAAGGAAGGAAGGAAGGAAGGAAGGAAGGAAGGAAGGAAGGAAGGAAGGAAGGAAGGAAGGAAGGAAGGAAGGAAGGAAGGAAGGAAGGAAGGTGTGTTTAACAACAATAAAGATTGTAAAGGATATCCTACAGCATACATTGTCATAGTGGTATGAAATGACTTCTACAATGTCAGACATTTGGAGACGAATATGTGGTGCTCCCTATCGTTGTTATTATTTTTTTTCAACATGAGTCAGGTACATATTTTCTTTTCTAGCTGGATCAGTTGACGATTACCACGCCAGATGTGAACCACGATCAATTTATGACCATGTTCGGAGCGAAAGTCACTACGATGATGTTCTCATTCTGTCCGTTATGGCACTAACTTTCAGGTAACTCACCCAACTCTTTATAGCAATAACATACAAAAAACTCAAACCGCTAGAAAGCGGCTAATTGCTATTACTTTCAGATAACTCAGTCCGCAATTTAAAATGGTTTAATGAATGTTATTAAAACATGTGCATTTTATTTAAATACATTGGTGATCAGAACCAACATCACTTTACTCGTGGCGACAACTTACGTGGTGAGTAACTTTCAGGTTATAATTGCAAAAATCTTGCATGTCGGTGGTTCCAGCAATTTGTAATCTTCCTGGAGCTACTCCTGACACGTGATATAGCCGCTTCTGGTGTCTTTCTGCTTCAGATTGATCAAGACAAGCAGTAGTTTTTAATCTTTAGTTCAGACAGGGTCAACGAAGTCGGTGCATTCCCATATCCGCTTTGTAACCCATTCCAACAACCATCAAAGTGTTCATCTACTGATTGTTCATGACCTACATAGATTGAACGTGTTGCATTCTTTGCATGGAGGATGCTTTTCCTGTTTTCACCCCTCCTGGCGATGTGTTCCACCATTCTTTTGATGTGTGAATTATCCTTAGCTTCCTTGTCGTCATCCTGTGAGATGTATTCTTTTAAAGTCTTCGCAATGTCTTAAGTGTTTTTAAGATTTCCTGCACAATATGCAGACCCCGTGAACCTGTCGGCTATGCCACGAACTCTAGCGTGTACGGGGCGATATGTCCAAGTCAGACTATTGGCATAAGACATGCCAAGAAGGTGCACCTACATCCGGTGGAGTGTCTTTTTGTCAACACGGCGAAGCACGCTTTGTGAATCAGTCAATATGATCGCATGTGTTGTTGGTCTTTTAACCAGCCATGTGAAAGCGTCTGTCATAGCCTCAATCTCCATGCGTGTGCTGGAAATAGTTGTCCCATAGGCTCCTGCACCTTTATATATCAGCTTTCCATTAGAATACGTAACAAAACCCCAGCTGCTCTACACACCCTTGATACCGAACCATCGGTGCAGATGATCGGGTCCTGAGGCTGGGAATGAAGTTGTAGTGCGTCTCGGATCTCTAACTCAGTCACGCCATGTGTCAAGGTACGACATTTCCTGTCCAAGTTTATGATGACTTTTCGCTCCATAGTCTGTCGCTCTATGCTGGTAGCGTTGTTTATTTTTTGTCAAGTCCGTCTCAGTGTGAGTGTATGTGCGCGCGCATGTCTGTATAGTAATAATTACACATATATATGTGGATCCCAGGTCGTGCTACGGAGTTCGTGCACGTAGATCCGTGTTCTCCTTGGAGATTCTCGATATTTCGTGGGGAAAATCGGAGCGCCCCTATGGATCCGTCCGGCATTTAGTGATGATGATCCTAAAATAACATAACATAATAACATAACATAAAACAAATACTAAAATAAAATAAATAAATTATTAACTTCATCATCATCATCATCAAGTACCGGGCCTGCTGGCGTAGGTGATCACGTCTCTCCACAACTTACGATTTCGACAGTTATTTATAATTTCTGTTGTTGACTTTCCGCCGAGCCATTCTCTTAAGCCGTCTGGTATTTTTTCTCTTTGCTTCCCTCTATCTCTTCGTCCTTCAATTGTTCCAGTTGTTACAATATATTCCAGTTGTTCTCTTCTCATTATGTGGCTAAAAAATGATGCTTGTTTCTTCCTAGCATTGGAAATTAGCTCTCTTTTTGCGTTGACCTCTTTCAGAAAAATTTCATTATTCTTCTTAGCTGCCCATGGTATTCTCAACATTCTTCTGTAAAACCACATTTCTACAGACTCCCATGATTTTCTTGTCTGTTATCCTATTGTCCATGATTCACATCCTAATGTTAAGACTGGCTCTACATAACATTTAAGAACTCTTTTTCTTGTTCCTATTGTCAAAAATGGATTGCATAGTATCTTCCTCATTTTTTGGAAAGCTGCTTTTGCCTGAGCCATTCTGCATATCACCTCTTTTGTACATCTTCCGTCTGAGGTTAACAAAGTTCCCAAATATTAAAAGTCATCATAATTAACTTACATTTTGTAATTGTACTGCTGGCATAGTATGTTTCAAACTTTGCTTTCTTCGTGGCAAGGAAAAAGGCAAGCACGGCCAGAAAGGCTGCGTCGAATATCCCCAGCATGGCAAGGATGTACGCCCATCTTATACCACACTCGCCAAGCTTGTACTCGTTAGCATTGTTGCCACAGATCTTCCTGATCTCTTTGTCGTCCCATCCTGCCGGGTAGATCACGCAAGCCAGGAACAGAAACACAGCTGTGGACGATAAGAAGCCGTAGAGATATTATAGTGGCATTGTAGTTATAGTCATCCATCCATCCGTCCGTCCGTCCGTCCGTCCGTCCGTCCGTCCGTCCGTCCGTCCGTCCGTCCGTCCGTCCGTCCGTCCGTCCGTCCGTCCGTCTGTCTGTCTGTCTGTCTGTCTGTCTGTCTGTCTGTCTGTCTGTCTATCTATCTATCTATCTATCTAATATTTATGTCTTTCATTCTGTCTGTCAGTCGGTCAGTCTGTCTGTCTGTCTTCCGTTCGTCCGAAGTATTGTCTATATCTGCGGTGTCGTCTCTTATATAAATATTACCGCCTTTAGTAATTCTTGCAGTGGCCCATATAGTTTTATCTGTAGTGTTACATCTATGGGCCAATGGATTTTCCTCAGTCTATTATATTCAGTACAGTCTTGAAGTATGTGTTCAGCATTCTTGTGCGCCTGTCCACATGTACATGTATTTGATGTGCCGATCTTGAAGTTTGTATACATGTGACTGTTGAGTCGATTGTATCCCCTTCTGAGGCGTACAATGATAACGTGTTCCCATCTATTCATATTATGAAAGGCAAACCGGATTTGTTGCTTTGTGGTCTTCTAGCTTTTATATATGAAGATGTCCTTACTCTCGTAGAATCCACCCATTCTTAAATTTGATATTTCATGAAGTTAATTTCGACATGTGAGATGACACATACAGTGTTTATTATTTCTGCTTTAAGTAAATATTTATATTAGTGATATTTTAACACTTAATGCTCGTAACAAACAGGTCAAAGATTAACAAATCTGAGAGCTTTGGAAGTGCGATATACAGTTGTTGTTTTTTTTTTACCACAAAAGTTATTTTTGTTTGTTTGTTTGTTTCAAGATTTAACGTTTTATAATCTTTTTGAATCTACAATAGAAGAAGCATGTATATAGTAAGTAATAAAAAAAAAATATAGTACCCCGTCACTCCAAGTGGCGTATAGGGAATATGGTGTTAGTGACCATAAATTTTACAGACCTTCGGCACATGATTTTTGGGGTAATGTGGTCGGTATTATGCCCTTGCCGATTTACTTTCCGAGAAAAAAATCCGGTACCCATTAAAGGCTGGGTGAACCCGAAGCCGTCGGTTGGGAATGAACCCTGCCTCTTGCTTTGTAGTCCAGTTCACTAAAAGCATATATATATATATATATATATATATATATATATATATATATATATATATATATATATATATCTTCTTCCTCTTCTACCTTTCAGCTCCCTATGGAGCACAGGTCCTCAACAAACACTTTCCAAGTCGTTCTGTTTCTTGACATTCTTTTAAGATCATTCCATGTCTTCCCCATCATCTTCATCTCTGCTTCCATCTGTCTTCTCCAAAAATTCTTTGGTCTTCTTCTTTGTCTTTTACCCTGTGGATTCCAAAAAAGGGCCTTTTGTGTAATACTCTCAGTTGGCTTCAATAGTGTGTGTCTTATCCAGCGCCATCATTTACTGTAAACAAGTGACACAACACACATTTGTTCATTTAACTTCCTTTTCGGAGCAGGTGATATAAACGACTGGTTGTCGTGCAGAAGAAGAGGCAGTCGTCAACCCAGTGTCAAATATTAATAACCAGTGGAGAAAATTACCCACACGGGGTTTGAAACGATTATATTTATTTAATTTTTATTTCATTATATATACCCATATATATATATATATATATATATATATATATATATATATATATATATATATTAACTCAATGGAAAGACACGAATGGGCAAATTAACTAAAATATCGATAACAAAATAACTATGAATGAGAAAAATCTTTGGAGGGTTTGTGTCTGTGTCTGTAGATCACTGTACACCATCAATGTTCATTAGTAGACACAGATCCCTTTCGTTTTAGCACATGGAGACTCAGTATAAATTACGAACTCGGTAACACTGGAGAGGATCGATCACCAACAGTAATTTCAGAAAATGTGGTTACTTTTTATTTCGGGTCAAATACAAAGAAATGCATCAAAATGGGAAGCTGCTGTAAAGCTGATTGTAAAGGAGAAAGAAAAAAAATGTTTAATAAAAAAAAAATGAAGATTAATAAGAAAAAATAAATTATTTTGTTTTAGGTACTTCATTATTAGTTGGCTATGTAGGGTTAATTTTATTGTTTATTGCTCCTGCTGAAGGCCAAATGAGCCGAAACGTCGTTCAAATTTGTGTCGTCCATTAATTACGTAAACCTTTAACCATACCATTTTTTTTTTAAAAATTTCCATTTCTCTTTTACTCTTTTCTCTCTCTCTCTCTCTCTCTCTCTCTCTCTCTCTCTCTCTCTCTCTCTCTCTCTCTGCGATCAAGACTCAATTAGAGTAGGATTCCAGACTCTCTCATGAAGTCAGCTGTCTGATTTAAGCGAATCGATTGCCCCATATAGTTTTTCTTTAAGGGAGATGGGCATGGACCACATTGCTCTTCTCAGGTCTGTGTACTGGGGGCAATCCTGTAGAACATGTTTTGTAGTCATATTGTCCAGTGTACAGTGGCATAGGTTGGTTGTACCTATTTTGACCCTTGTTTCGATATTTACTTTTTCTTTAATTTTGAAAACTAAGCCCGAAGAAATACATCTAGATTACTCTTCTCGACTTTAAGTTGTCCAAAGCTTAACATCAACACGGCACCTTTTTTATGTTGTCTGTATCTGATAGATACAGATAAGAAAATAACTGGAATCTGTAGAAATGTCATTTTACAGAAGAATGTTTAGAAAGAATACCATGGACAGCTAAGAAGAGTAATGAAAACGTTCTGAAAAAGGTCAAAGCAAAAAGAGAGCTCATTTCCAACATTAGAAAGAAACAATCATCATTTTTTGGCCACGTGATGAGAAGAGAACAACTGGAATATATTGTAACAACTTGGAAAATTGAGGAACGAGAGATAGAGGAAAACAAAGAGAAAAGATACCAGACAGCTTAAGAGAATGGCTTGGCAGAAGGTCAACAACAGAAGTGATAAATAACTGTCGTGATTGAAAGTTGTGGAGAGACATGATCACCTATGCTAGCCAGTCCGGTACTTGATGATGATGATGATGATGTATCTGATAAGACTGATCACTCAATCTCACATACCCTGAGGGTTGGTATCACTGAGAGAACAAACAATTAACAATAAAATTAAGTTTAGAATAACGAATAAAGAAAATAAGAAATGAAAAGATAAATAAATATTATTGCATGCAAACAAATAAGGAAATCAAGACAAAGAAGCGCAATAATATGAACAGACAGTTATGAAGACAATATCAGAATTCTAGAAATATAAAACTGATTCTCTACGCAAGATACGATGTGGCAGAGCAGTGGTTAGTAAACTGATCTACTATGGACGAGAGGAAGGTTTCGATTACTCTATTTACCTGTTTCTATTTACCTAGTTTACCCAGTCATAAATGGGTACGGAATACATTTTTTAAGGTAAAGAAAAACGACCTGGTGTAGTCTTGACCACGTTATTAAAAGTCTAGCACTAAAAACTCTATTATTTATATTTCACACTCCCTGTGTGTCAAGGTTCTTCTTTTTTCTTCCTATTTGTATATCGAAGAGTTGTAATCAACCATGTTCCCTAGAGCCGCGACAGCTCAGTGGTTAGTGAACTGGACTACAAAGGACAAGGGGTAGGGTTCGATCCCAACCGACGGCTTCCGGGTTCACCCAGCCTTAAATGGGTACCGGATTTTTTTTCTGGGAAAGTAAAGCAGCACGGGCGTAATATCGACCACATTACCCCAAAAATCATGTGCTGAAGGTCTGTAAAATATAGGGTCACTAACACCATATATCCCTATACGCCACTTGGCGTGACGTGGTACTTTACTTTACTACTACTATGAAGGCAATAATGATGTCATCATGTGTCATCTCAGCACCAAAGGCTGCTACTATAGCATTCTACTCTGTCTCTTGCCACGGTAGTACATTATATGCTGCATTTGCTGACATGTCTTGATATTAAAGACAATATAAATCTTTGCCTGTCTTTGCTTCTTTTTTTCATGTGCTTTTCTTTCTAAAATGACTTTCTAAATACCAGTATATCTTTGTAAGTGCTATAATTATCTTACATGTCTTGCTCAAGTTGTAGTCAATAATTCTATCTATATTTTGTGTTGCTTCAGAACTTCTCTTTTCCTTCACAATTAACCTAACTCGTATCGTTCTTCGTTAAGTCTACATTTCTTGAGCTTTACTTCTCTTTTCGATTGTCTTATTCAAAATCCGTGTTCTGTTCTATTAAAGAGTTTTGAACAAACTTAACATTTCACTGCTTTAAATTTTTAGTAGGTTTTTTTTTGTTTTGCTTATGGGAGCCGCGATAGCTCAGTGGTTAGTGAACTGGACTACACAGGACAAGAGGTAGGGTTCGGCCCCAACCGACGGCTTCCAGGTTCACCCAGCCTTTAATGGGTACCGGATTTTTTTCTGGGAATGTATAGCGGCACGGGCGTAATACTGACCACATTACCCCAAAAATCATGTGCCGAGGGTCTGTTAAATGGATGGTCACTAACACCATATTCCCTATACGCCACTTGGCGTGACGGGGGTACTTTACTTTTTTTTTTGCTTACGTTTTAAACTATAAGTAATGCCGTTGCTTTTCTTTACCTTTCACTTTGAGATATAACTGATACATTGAAAAGGGAAGGCGATCGAACCCCGAAAATGCTATACTATATAACTAAAGTCGCATTCCATTATGTCGGAAAGCACAAATCTCGAAAGAGAAAGAAATATAGATAGAAAGAAAGATAGGCATGTTTAAAATGTCCATTAATAAATACTACAAACACTTACCAGTCACTAACTCCAAAATTCCACAAAATACAAAAACAGCTATGTTGGGAAAACAGAAAAACAAGAGCAATGCAGCCACACAAATGAGCATAAGCAGGGCAGCAACACCACAGAAAAAGGTACTGGCTCGAAAAGGATCGTTCAAAATTGTATCAAAGTTTCCGAAATTTCCGCTACAGACATATCTCATATACGACGGCTCTTCAGGATAGCAGTGGGCGTAGACTCCTGCATGACCATATCCCGGAGACTCCTCTGTGTCACCTATCCATTGAGGCTGTATGAAGCACACGATGTTGAGGATGCACCAGATGATTGACAGGAGGCCCCATAAAACAGCTACTGCTCGGTACTCTCGTTTGTACCGGAAGTAATAAATTTTGGCGACCTCTGGGTTGAACTTTGTATTCATGGCCTTGAAATCTGTGAATGACCAAGAATAAAGACTAGTCAGTTGAAAATATAAAAGGAAGCTTGCACTTATAAAATAAGCAAGGGTTTCTATTACATATAGTGGCTACTATTTGTTGAGGTTGTTTGCTTGAGTACGACAACTTTATATCTCCAGCAGAGCAGCTTTATATCTCCAGCAGAGCAGCATTATATCTGCAGCAGAGCAGCTGTATATCTCCAGCAGAGCAGCTTTATATCTCCAGCAGAGCAGCTTTATATCTCCAGCAGAGCAGCTTTATATCTGCAGCAGAGCAACTTTATATCTGCAGCAGAGCAGCTTTATATTCCAGCAGAGCCCCGAAAGACTGAATTTTATATGAATATAACTTTTTCCACATTTTTCTCATCGTCAGCCGTTTGCTTAAGTGCCCCTCGCCATTGAGGAAGATATTCTCAGCTTTCAGAGGTCTCACTTTTATCGTCTTAAGTTTTAGCGTTTTTATGTAAATTTTTCTTCTCAATTGATCCCGTGCAGTTACCATTTTTCCCTATTATTTTCTATTTCCAACTACCAAGAGCTCTTTCACGTTTTGCAGAATGCGCACAGTACCTCCTATTTGTTTGCCGTTATCGGAGAGAAGCTAGACGTAGAATCTCACTACCCAGATACCGTGTGATGGTAAATGCACGCAGAAACCCCGGATTCTAAGAGAAAATTCTCACCTCCTGCAGCGGGATACGAACTCGCGACCTTATAGTCCAGAGGCCGATGTCTTGCATGTAGACAACACATCATCCCCTTCCTCACCTAACAGAGTGGCTGTTATGGGAATTGCAATGCCGGTGCTCATATTTTGCAACGATCATAATCACATTTCGAGAGTTCAAATTACGGTATGCCAGTGCCCCATATTTTGCAACGATCATAATCACATTTCGAGAGTTCAAATTACGATATGCCAGTGCCCCATATTTTGCAACGATCATAATCACATTTCATGAGTTCAAATTACGGTATACCAGTGCCCCATATTTTGCAACGATCATAAGCGCATTTCGAGAGTTCAAATTATGATAGATCAAAAGGTTTCCCTGTCAAGTTAAAACAAAAACTCTGCCCCGAACACCTGGCGGGATCTGCATCGAACAATCTTTCTTAATTCTCCAGCCACATATCCCAACCCCTCTCAGCAGGCCCCAGAAATTGGTTAAATACCACAATCACACATCGACGCATTTAAGGGTGATGGAGTTGGTATTGAGCCAGATTTACAGTTGGTATCGTAATGTCAACATTTTTATCAGTTTTCTTTTTTAAATTCTAGTAATTTTGTGTCCTGTCAGGGTTTCCGGTTGTTTCCAAAATGGAGGAATTATTTTTCTCCGGCTTGGTATTGAACCGTTGATCAGAGGTTTAACAAGCCGCTATCGTAAAAACGATGTTGTTAATGAAACGTAGACCTGATACAGAATGTGTAAATTAGCAGTAGATAATAATGATAGTTTTTTCGGCCCCAAAACAACAACAAAAATAGGATTCTGGAATGTGCGAACAATGGCCGCTCCGACGAAACATGCACAGGTCGCGAGCGAGATGGACAGATACGATCTAGATATTTTAGGATTAAGCGAAATGCGCTGGCTTGGAACAGGTAGGAGATCTATTGATAATAAAATAGTAATTTTTTCTGGAAGGGAAGATGGAAAACACCGTGAAGGAGTAGGCATAATGATGACAGACAAAGCTGCAAGAAGTTTATTAGAATGGGAACCGGTAAATAGCCGTCTGATACGAACACGATACAAAACAAAACATGGAAGACTTTCAATTATTCAATGTTATGCGCCTACTAACGAAGCTGATGATGAAGTTAAGGACGTTTTTTATAACCAACTGCAACAACTTATAAACAAAATACCAAAACACGATCTTTTAATTGTAATGGGAGACTTCAACGCCAAAGTAGGACAAGATAACGCAGGAGTGGAACATGTGATGGGGAGAGAAGGCTGTAATACAACAAGTCAGAATGGAGAAAGATTAATAGAATTATGTTTAATAGAAAATTTAGTTATAGGTGGGACATTATTTCCACACAAAAATATTCACAAAACAACATGGATATCTCCTGACGATAGAACATCAAATCAAATTGACCACCTATGTATTAAACAACAATTCAGATCATCATTAATAGATGTAAGAGCTTACAGAGGTGCTGATGTTAATAGTGACCACAACCTGTGCATTGGGAAAATAAGATTAAAATTTAGAAACCAACAGAAGAGGTCAATTACACATAAAATTGATAGTCATAAACTGAAAGATGAAGCCATAAAGGAAAAGTTTAACATAGAGCTAAGTAATTGTTATTCAGCACTCGGTGAAATAGACTTAGATATCAATGAAATGTGGGACTCACAGAGCAAAATACTAATGACAGCAGCAGAAGCAAGTGCCGGACTGAAGAAAATGGAAAAACGAGCTTGGATCTCAGACACCACATGGAAATACATCAAAGAAAGAAGAGAAGCAAAGAGAGCCGTGACTAATGTAAAGACAGATCTTGGAAAGGTTCTGGCAAAAGCAACATACAAAGAATTAGACAACAAAGTGAAAAGTTCGGCAAGAAGAGATACAAGAGCTTATATAGACAACTTGGCAGAGAAAGCAGAGACAGCTGCAATTACAGGAGACAGCAGAACTCTCTATACAGTACAAAAGATGCTGACAAACACCTATACATCCAGTGGAACACCAATTCTAGACAAATCTGGATTAATGCTAACAACAAGCGCAGACATAAAAGCCCGTTGGGCAGAACACTTCAAAGAAATTCTTAACCGTCCACTACCTCACAGTTTAATAGATTTTGAAGCTGAAACACCAGCAGCAGAATTAGATGTAAATTTAGATGACTTCACCTTGAGTGAAATAGAAACCACCTTAAAGCTAATGACCAATAACAAGGCTGCTGGAGAGGATAAGTTAACAGCTGAGATCCTCAAGGCAATTGATAGCCATAATTTAATACATCTCCAAAAAATGTTCAACATCATTTGGAAAACAGAGAAGACGCCTCATAAATGGAAAAAAGGAATCATTGTTAAGATCCCAAAAAAGGGCAATCTTAGAGATTGTAACAACTGGAGAGGCGTGACACTTTTGTCAGTTGCCTCAAAGTTATTCTGTAAAATCATCCTAAATAGAATAAAGGATTCAATAGATACAGTAATGCGTGAAGAACAGGCTGGGTTTAGAAAAGGGAGAAGCTGTCTTGACCACATTTTCACTCTACGACTTATATTGGAGGAACATATTGAAAAGCAAAAACCTTTTGTACTTAACTTCATCGACTTCAAAAAAGCATTTGATAGTATTCATAGAGATTCTTTGTGGAAAATTCTGAAGCAATATGGTTTACCATCAAAAATCATAAATATTATCAAAGACATGTATGATGGTTACACATGTGCAGTTCGAACAGAGGAAGGACTGAGCGAATGTTTCCCAATAGAAACTGGGGTTAAACAAGGATGTATTTTATCGCCCTTGTTATTTGGAATTGTTATGGACTTCATAATGAAGAAATGCTGCACTGGTAATAAAGGCATCGAATGGATACAAGGAGACCATTTGGAGGACCTCGACTTTGCTGATGACATAGTTCTCATCAGCAGTCAGATAAAAACGATGCAGGAAAACACAAATGAACTATCATCAATAGCCAGCAAAATTGGGCTTGAGGTCAATCATGAAAAGACTAAAGTCATGAAAAGTTTAATTCCAACAAGTGACAAAATATACATGGAAAACAAACCAGTAGAAGAGATCGATCACTTTATCTATCTTGGAAGTCACATTGATCGAGAAGGGGATACGAGCAAAGAAATTAGAATCAGACTGGCTAAAGCAGCAATGTCTTTCAGAAGCCTTGAAAAGTTGTGGAAATCAAAACTCATTAGCACAAACACAAAACTTAGGCTATTCAAATCAAATGTACTATCAACCCTTACGTATGCGTGTGAAAGCTGGAAAACAACAAGAGATATAGAAACAAAGTTGAACGCATTCGAAAATAAATGTCTAAGGAAAATACTTGGTATAGAATGGAACGAATTCAAAACAAACGAGGAAATTAGAGAAATCGCCAATCAACCACTAATATCTTCAGTAATAAAGAAAAGACGATGGTCATACGTTGGACATGTGATGAGAAGAGATAATAATCGAATAGCAAAGCAAGCCCTCATATGGGAAACAACAGGTAAAAGAAAAAGAGGAAGACCCAGGGAGACACTGAGAAGAACATTGATGAGAGAGGCAAGAGCAGCAGGAATCGGCTCCCTCAATGAGATAGAACTGCTTGCACAGAACAGAGACAGATGGCGAGATTTAATAAAATATCTTTAAAAGAAAACTGCTAGAACAAAAATTCATATAGGAGAAGGTGTATCTTGGTCTACGCCCTATGGGCCGGTTACGGCTCGAAAGGTCAATAGATAGAATTTTGTGTCGATATTTCATGCTATTATCTGAGACTGACATTTTAATATTAATATTTTAGGTTCATAAAGCGGAAATAAAAATTAGTACTAAAAATTAGTAAATAAACAAACAGACATAACTCGGGATAGTCAGGTTTTTGTGTAATACTGGTAAGAGTGTGTTTGTAGCGTGGTGGCAACTCCCTGGCTTGGCAAGAGAGTAAGCAATGGTTCGAACAGAGATTAACGCTCTACAATCAATTCAGTTGAAAATTGGCTCAATGAGTTGGGAATGACAAACAACAGCGATAAAGAGAATTGGCCCTTACTCAACATAAAAACTTATGAGTCTAACGCGGTAAATAAAAAACAAAACACTACTCTCTATATCGGTGGCTTTTTTTCGGAAGGACAAGGTTTCGGAGTTCACCAAGCCTCTAAAATTGGATACCAGAGATTTTTCTGGGAAGTAAAGACTCCCATACACAGATTTTTTTTTTAAAGTACCAGTCAAATACCAGTGGAGAAAAGAAATACGACAAAGACGATGGTGCTGGATAAGACACGCACTGCGGAAGCCAACTGAGAGTATTACACGACAAGGTCTTTTTTGGAATCCCCAGGGGAGAAGACAAAGAGGAAGACCAAAATATACTTGGAGAAGACAGGTGGAAGTAAAGAGAAAAGGATGGAGAAGACATGGGACGATCTTAAAAACATTGGCAAGAAACAGGACAACTTGGAAAGTATTTGTTGAAGACCTAAGCTCCACAGGGAGCTGAAAGGTAGAAGAGGAAGAAAGGCGGCCTGGCGTAATACTGACTACATCCCCCAAAATATGTTGGTCTGTAGCACCATATTCCCCATACGCCTAGCATGGCGTTGAAGGAACCTTTACATTTACTTTTCACAACCTATGACATACGACACAAGACGCACATATTGGTAAATATGGAAATGGAAGATGGTATTTGAATTGGACAAACAAAAAAAAGGAATTAGCTGGAAAGATTTCAGTTTAAATAAAAAATGAACGGGCTAACCAAAAACAATCATCATCATCGTGTGCCATACATGTTGGCGTAGGCGATCATGTCCTTCCACAATCTTCTATTTACAGGGCATCGTATCAGTTCTGTTGTTGACTGCTTTCCATGCCATGCCACCAAGCTATCTAGTATTTTCTCTCTTTGTCGTCCGCGATCTCTCTTTCCTTTTATTTTGCCAAGTGTAACTAAATATTCCAACTTTCCTCTTCTCAAGATATGCCTGAAAAATATTGATTGTTTCTTTCTGATGTTTTTTAGGAGCAAAACCAATAACCAAAAACAATACTTCAGCTTGAATCAGGAATATGATTCTGCGTTCCTCCCCTTCACGTATATCAACGTTCATATGAAATAATAAGGAATACACGGTCAAATTAAATCGGCTGCGTACTCAGAATAGCCGAAAATACAATTCTGCATCTGGAAACTCAGTTAGAGGATATAAGACAGCATAAGGAAAAAGAAGAAATACGAAAAGAGACCATACATAAAGTTACCTAAGGATAACAATCCAATGCGGAATTAAGAAATGCGCAAACTCCACGAAAATGAGTTTAGCGTCCAATTTTATGAGAGCAAACTATAACTTTGTAGAATTAGCTTTAAAAGAAAAAAAGTAAAGAGCCCCGTCACGCAAAGTGGCGCATAGGGAATATGATGTTAGTGACCATAAATTTTGCAAACCTTCAGTTCATGATTTTTTGAGTAATGTGGTCAGTATTACGCCCGTGCCGCTTTACTTTCCCAGAAAAAGTCGGGTACCCATTTAAGGCTGGCCGAACCCGGAAGCCGTTGGTTGGGATCGAACCCTACTTCTTGTCCCCTGTAGTCCAGTTCACTAACCACCGAGCTATCGCGGCTCCCAATAGCTTTAAAGTTAACCATTTAATGTTAACATTTTAAGATGAATATTTCATGGCTAGTGTGGGTTATTAAGCTTGATGTTGTAAGTTATGGTTGTCACATTTTTCGTATTCCTTATAAAAGACATACTTCAAAGAAACACTTGATATTGGTTCTCACATTTTTCGTATTCCTTATAAAAGAGATACTTCAAAGAAACACTTGTTATAATATTACAAATATACTGTTACAATTCGTGCTATATTGTTACGTTAATATAGGGAATAATAGAACAAATAAGTATGTGTTAGCACTCGGAAAAATTAACAGACAAACAAACAGTTTGGTTGATGGAAGTTCCCCATATAATAATATTTATGTATTATTATTTGTTACCAGTACGTTAATATAGCCATTACTGACCACAATAAACATAGTTTATCCATAATTATATATGAATATACAGACACTTGAATAAATTCGTGACAGTAGAACTCACACATTTGCAATCAACATCAACGTTTCAACAATGTATCCTGATTGAGAAACGCATAGAATCGTGAAGCACAGAAAATTCTGCGGCACACGAATGTCTCATTGTTACGGCAGTCCTGTTGTTTGGAACCAATTATGTAAAGAAATTGTATTTCCAGATTTATTATAAGGAATGTTCAGAAATGTTACATTGAAACGACGCACAATTTTAAGAGAATAAAAAACAAAACAAATAACCGAATGTTACAGGGATACTCAGAACGCAACGAACGTGTGTAAAAAGGCTAATTAATTATTTTAATAAAAAGTAGATAAATCCAAATGAAGCTTATTATAAGTATGGGAGAGTAAGTCATCTTTTGTTCTATGTGGTGTTCTAATTTAAAGAAAAAATGGCTTGCTGTATAAATCTGTGACCACAGGAAGGATTTGCGGACAAAGGCGGGAGAACAAAGAAACACTGAGGCTATGGAATATCGGAGCTCTCTGTTATCTCCAGGGTGACGATATCAACGGCTATTTTATAATAACCTTGACGAGCGAGGTCCATTATGAACTATTGTGCTTCTGTTTAGTTTGTTTTCTTGAAGATAACTTCTATTTGGTTTTAGTTATTGGTTAGTTGGTTGATGGGTTGTTTGGTTGGTTGGTTGATGGGTTGTTTGGTTGGTTGGTTGATGGGTTGTTTGGTTGGTTGGTTGATGGGTTGTTTGGTTGGTTGGTTGATGGGTTGTTTGGTTGATGGGTTGGTTGGTTGGTTGATGGGTTGTTTGGATGGTTGGTTGATTTATTGGTTCATGGGTTGTTTGGTTGTATGGTTGGTGGGTTGTTTGGTTGGTTGGTTGATGGGTTGTTTGGTTGGTTGGGTGATGGGTTGTTTGGTTGGTTGGTTGATGGGTTGTTTGGTTGGTTGGTTGATGGGTTATTTCGTTGATTGGTTGATGGGTTGTTTGGTTGATGGGTTGGTTGGTTGATGGGTTGTTTGGATGGTTGGTTGATTTATTGGTTCATGGGTTGTTTGGTTGTATGGTTGGTGGGTTGTTTGGTTGGTTGGTTGATGGGTTGTTTGGTTGGTTGGTTGATGGGTTGTTTGGTTGGTTGGTTGATGGGTTATTTGGTTGGTTGATGGGTTGTTTGGTTGGTTGGTTGATGGGTTGTTTGGTTGGTTGGTTGATGGGTTGTTTGGTTGGTTGGTTGATGGGTTGTTTGGTTGGTTGGTTCATGGATTGTTTGGTTAATGGGTTATTTCGTTGATTGGTTGATGGGTTATTTCGTTGATTGGTTGATGGGTTGTTTGGTTGATGGGTTGGTTGGTTGGTTGATGGGTTGTTTGGTTGATTTATTGGTTCATGGGTTGTTTGGTTGTATGGTTGGTTTATGGATTGTTTGGTTGGTTGGTTAATGGGTTGTTTGGTTGGTTGGTTGATTGGTTGTTTGGTTGATGGGTTGTTTCGTTGGTTGGTTGATTGATGGGTTGTTTCGTTGGTTGGTTGATGGGTTGTTTGGTTGTTTGATGGGTTGTTTGGTTGATGGGTTGTTTGTTTGGTTGGTTAGTTGGTTGATTGATGGATTGTTTGGTTTTTTGGATGGTTGGTTGATGGGTTGTTTTGGTTAATAGGTTGTTTGAATGGTTGGTTCCTTTGTTGATGTGTTGGTTCCTTTGTTGATGTGTTGGTTGTTTGATGGGCTGATAGGTTGGTTGATTATTTGATGGGCTGATTCGTTAGTTGGTGGACTGATTGATTGGTTGCTTGGTGGGTTGGTTGATGTGTTGGTCTGGATTGTTGGTTGGTGGGTTGGTTGGTTGATAGGTCGGTTGTGTGATGGGTTGGTTGGATTGTTGGGTCCCTTGTGGGCTGGACACATATGGAGGATATGCTCTGGGTCCTACGTAAGTTCCACATTGGCATTCGTTTGCGTGGGACACTATGAGAAGGTAGAGGTCACTTAAGAGTCTACAGTGACCAGTTCTCAGGTAGAAGATGATGGTCTGTTGGGATCTCTGTAATTGGTAAATGGTGTCATTGTACTTGTTGATGTCCAACCTTCTTCCCCACTCCAAGTAGAATTTGTTGTGTATTATGGTTTTGGCTTCTCTGTATTTCACGTCGTGGCTGCACTGTCCGAAACGCAACGTTCACAAAATAGTTCAGTACAGCTCATGATGTGAATAACAATAATAATAACAATAATAATAAAAATAACAATAATAATAACATAATAATAATGACGCAAGTGTTACTGTTATCTACGTGGCTAAAATAAAGTGTCTCATTAAGCCAAATTAAGTCTTGATTTCTGGAGAGCTGCTGTTCCCACATATGGGTCGCGCTCCCCAAGGGGGTTGTCAATGGCATTTTTTTCGGGGGTTGGGGGGGATTACTTTATTGACAAATAATTTCCATGAAATTTCATAAATTGTTTTTTCAACACTTTCCTTTGTTTCAATTTTATATTCTTCTTCTTATTCTTCTACCTTTTTAGCTCCCAGTGGAGCATAGATCTTCACCAAACACTTTCCAAGTCGTTCTGTCTTTTGCCACTCTTTTAAGATCATTCCATGTCTTCCCCATCATCTTCATCTCTGCTTCTATCTGTGTTCTCCAAGAATTCCTTGGTCTTCCTCTTTGTCTTTCCCCTTGGGGATTCCAAAAAAGGGCCTGTTATGTAATACTCTTAGTTGGCTTCCGCAGTGTGTGTAATATCCAGCGCCATTGTCTTCGCTGTATCTCTTTATCCACTGTTGTGTGAACTGGTACATTTCCATAATTCTATGTTAGTGATTTTGTCCTGCCATTTCCATCCTTTTATTCTGCATAAGCATCCATTAATGAAAGTCTGTATCTTCGTGATCGTCAATTTTGTTGTTCTCCATGTTTCACAGCTATATAATAGGACCGCCTAAACATTTGAGTTGAACATTTTTATTTTAGTATTTAACCTAATTTCTTTGGATTTCCATATGTTTCCCAGTGCAATGAAAGCTCCTCTTGCTTTTGATATCCTTATTTTGGTATCATTTTCTGTTCCTCCCTTTTTATCTATATTACTGCCAAGATATATGTAAGATTGTACATCTAATAAAGGTATTTCTCCTAGGTTTATTTGGTTATTGCCAACTGTATTAATTATCATAATGTTGGTCTTATCTCTATTAATCTTCAGTCCTAGCTGTTGTGATCTCTCATCAAGTATGCTCATTTTATCCTGCATCTGTTGATGGCTGTGTGATAGGAGAGCTATGCCATCAGCAAAGTCTAAATCATCAAGTTGTTTTGTCAGTGACCACTGGATTCCATTTCTGTTGTTTTGAGTTATTTTCATAATCCAATCTATGGCCAGTAGAAAGAGAAATGGAGACAGAAGGCATCCCTGCCTTACTCCTGTTCTTATTTCAAATGCTTCTGTGAGCTGTCCTTCATGCACCACATTACATTTCGTTCCTTCATACATTGTTTTTATCAGGTTAATAAACTTTATGGGGATTCTGTAATGACTCAGCAACTTCCAAAGTATTCTTCTGCCTAAACTATCAAATGCCTTTTCGTAATCTATGAATCCAATATAAAGTGGGGATTTTAGTTCTAAACTTTGTTCAACTATTATACGTAGAGTAGTTATTTGATCAGCACATGATCTGTTCTTCCTAAAACCTGCTTGTTCATCTCTCAAATGTTTCTTTATGGCCTCTTTTAAGTCTCTCAAGAATTTTATATTACTAAAGAGGATCACAGGTGACCTGACTTTGGTTATTAGTAAAGGGAGTCGCACAGTGCTGTAGTTATAACAAAGGAGGTAAGACTAGTAAAGTAAGACTATTAACTATTAAGGACGTCGACCCGCGGGTTAGATGGTCTGGAGGTAAGATGTCAGCCTCTTGACTAGAAGATCCGGAGTTCGAATCACGACGTGGACGGTGGTAATTTTTAGTGTTCAGTTTATGGTTTCTCTATGGTTTTACCTTCCCCTGTTCTCTGAAGTAAAATCCGATGTTTAGGTCACTTGAATAACGGCGACAAAAATCGGCACCGTGTGAACTGTGAACACGTTAAAGAACTCCATATTCGTTATAATAAAAGTTTATCGCAATTTGCATGTTTAGTAAAAGAGACGGCAGCAAATTCTTTTTTTTTTTAAATTGTAAACGCAGGTGCAGTCTGTGACCTTGCGTCTATTAAGTCGTAAATGCTTGCTGAGTTTCAGAGAAATGAATAATGCGTGCTACAATGAACAATAACTCTGCGTATTACAATGAACAATAACTCTGCGTATTACAATGAACAATAACTCTGCGTATTACAATGAACAATAACTCTGCGTATTACAATAAACAATAACTCAATGTGTTACAATGAACAATAGCTCGGCGTGTTACAATTAACAATAACTATTCGTGTTATAATGAACAATAACTCAGCGTGATACAATGTACAATAAATCTGCGTGTTATAATGAACAATAACTCAATGTGTTACAATGAACAGTAACTCTGCGTGATAAAATGAACAATAATTCAACGTGTTTCAATAAACAATGACTCAGCGTGTTATAATGAACAATAATCGTAGTTACAATGAACATAATCAATTGCTAACACTTTCAACAACTTCATTGGAAGAGAGTAAGTTCCCTTCTTCAGACCGTAAGGCACGCACTGGCGCAGTTTTCAAAACCGGTTTTCTTCACTAGCGCGCTGGACAGACACAGTCACACACTTCAGTTGCCTGATTTGCATCTTACAGTATTTACAACTGGGCGACGCTAGATAATTATTATATTATTGAAAGAAACTGTTGTTAATCTTTAGTGGACGGAAACTGGCATCTTTAGTCTGTTAGTTTTTTTTTTTTTTACTATTTGGTGTTTTGTATAGTAGCAATAATCATTCTTTTGTATAAAAAAAAAGGGGGAGGAGGGATACTGGAAATTATTATGAGAACTGGGAAAATTATGGAAATTATTATGAGAACTGGGAAAATCATGGAAATTATTATGAGAACTGGGAAAATCATGGAAATTATTATGAGAACTGGGAAAATCATGAAAAGTATTATGAGAACTGGGAAAATCATGGAAATTATTATGAGAACTGGGAAAATAAGAGGAAAAAGTGACAGAGGGAAAAAATAAGAAAATAAAGTAGAATAGTGTTTCAAATATTAACAGCATAACAGGAAGTCAATAGAAGAATTGATAAACATAATGTAGTTTTTAGTATAACGGTTGTGAATAGATGTTGTCACCTACGCCAGCTGCATGGTACATTGTGATAGCTATGATAATGAAGAGCAATAGTGATGATTGTAATAATTGCTTTAATATTGTTAGTTGTAGGAGTCGTCGAGACCACTTGAGGTAGTGCTAGTTATTGTAATGGTGTAGGTCATATTATTTGAAAGCCAATGATAGCTCTACAAGGCATTACTAATCAATAAATTAATATTTACATTGTAATACGAATGGAAGCCTGACCTATGGAAGGGAATGACGAACAGTAGACAAACAAATGAAAACACGATTAGAGGCAAACAGAGATGGGATTTCTCAGAGGGATGTTGAAAGTTCCATGGACAGCTAAAAAGACCAATGAGGAAATTCTCAAAGAGGCCAACACAAAAAGGGAGCTCCTAAAAAACATCAGAAAGAAACAATCAACATTTTTCGGGCGCATCATGAGAAGAAGAAAGTTGGAATATTTGGTTACAACTGGCAAAATACAGGGAAATAAATATCTCAAACGACAAAGAGAGAAGATAATAAATAGTTTGGTGTCGTGGCATGGAAAACAGTAGACAACAGAACTGATACGCTGCATGGTAGATAGAAGATTATGAAAGGACATGATCGCCTACGCCAACCGGCCTGGCACATTGTGGGATAATGAATATGAATGGAAACTTATCCTAGTTCGGGCTGTCAATTTTTTATGTATTTGTCTCTGAGTCACTTGTTCAGCTTTGCCAAAAGTAGCTCTTCTTTGTACCTCAGGTAGCAAGAGAATAAGAAAGACGTAAAGAATGGTCAATAACAAAGTTTTAAAAAATGATGCCATATAGGATGGTCTTGAAAGGTTAAGACAGACAACAGTGATGATCTCTAGCTGGGGCCCGATGTGCCAGGGGATATGACTGAATGATTGATGGCGTTGCAACGGTGTTAGTACGTGTTGTTCCACTGTTAACGTTGTCTACCATAGAACTGCTCACAGATTGCATTGATTCCTGTGATATACTGGTGAAACCCATTGACCTCATTAGGAAACAGTCTTGTTAAGCTTCCGGATTCTTTCAGCAAAACGTCTAGCAGTCTGGCCAACATATGATTTTTGTTGGCAAAATTTTGACAGCCAGATGGCATCGACAATTTCTTTATCAAACCATCTGACAGACTGGCGACGTGTATATTTCCTTTATCAAACCATCTGACAGACTGGCGACGTGTATATTTCCTTTATCAAACCATCTGACAGACTGGCGACGTGTATATTTCCTTTATCAAACCATCTGACAGACTGGCGACGTGTATATTTCCTTTATCAAACCATCTGACAGACTGGCGACGTGTATATTTCCTTTATCAAACCATCTGACAGACTGGCGACGTGTATATTTCCTTTATCAAACCATCTGACAGACTGGCGACGTGTATATTTCCTTTATCAAACCATCTGACAGACTGGCGACGTGTATATTTCCTTTATCAAACCATCTGACAGACTGGCGACGTGTATATTTCCTTTATCAAACCATCTGACAGACTGGCGACGTGTATATTTCCTTTATCAAACCATCTGACAGACTGGCGACGTGTATATTTCCTTTATCAAACCATCTGACAGACTGGCGACGTGTATATTTCCTTTATCAAACCATCTGACAGACTGGCGACGTGTATATTTCCTTTATCAAACCATCTGACAGACTGGCGACGTGTATATTTCCTTTATCAAACCATCTGACAGACTGGCGACGTGTATATTTCCTTTATCAAACCATCTGACAGACTGGCGACGTGTATATTTCCTTTATCAAACCATCTGACAGACTGGCGACGTGTATATTTCCTTTATCAAACCATCTGACAGACTGGCGACGTGTATATTTCCTTTATCAAACCATCTGACAGACTGGCGACGTCAATAATTCTTTTACCAAACCAGTTTAAAGTCTGGTGAAGTCTCAAATTTCTTTGCCAATTATTTGGCTTTTGCAAACTAGATACTGAATTAGTAAAGTATAGTAGTAGTAGTAAATGTTGTTGTTGTAGTAGTAGTAGCAGTCTATCTATCTATCTATTGTCCTTTCGAGCCGAAGACGGCACATAGGGCAGAACCACAATCTCAAAAACAGAAACCTTGCGTGCCAAAGTGACACATATTGCAGAGATCACTGCTTCTAAAATCTATGGCTCTGTTTCCATAACAACACTTTTTACAATGACAGCTTGTCAAACCATCAATCAATCTCCTTAGTCGCCTCTTACGACATGCTTGGAAGGTCACAGTGACACTATTCTTTACTCCCTCATAATGAGGCACCGGTAACACACGGGAAAGCAGTAGTAGTAATATATGTGATTATGGTCGTGGTAGTGACTGCTTTCCCTGTGGAGCATAGGTCTTCAACAAACACTTTCCAAGTCGTTCTGTTTCTTGTCTTTCTTTTAAGATCGTTTCATGTCTTCCCCATCATCTTCATCTCTGCTTCAATCGGTAACACACGGGAAAGCAGTAGTTGTAGTAATATATGTTGTTATGGTGATGGTAGTGACAGCAGTTATTGTTGTCTACTATACGCATTGTTATTAGCCAAAATCTTAGCTTTATGATGAAATATTAATAGTTATCAGAAACAGGTGGAAATGTCAGTGACGGAGTAGCGAGTTTGTTCGGCAGTAAATTGACACTCTCCGGTCGACCAACCTGAATAAAATTATAGCTGCCCAATGAAAAAATGTAGCAGTCAAATACCAGTGGATAAAGAGATACAGCGAAGACGATGGCGCTGGATAAGACACACACTGCGGAAGCCAACTGGGAGTTTTACACAATAGGCCTTTTTTGGAATCCCCAGGGAAAAAGACAAAGAGGAAGACCAAATAATTCTTGGAGAAGACAGATAGAAGCAGAGATGAAGATGTTGGGGAAGACATGGAATGATCTTAAAAGAATGGCAAGAAACAGAACGACTTGGAAAGTGTTTGTTGAAGACCTATGCTCCACAGGGAGCAGGTAGAAGAATAAGAATGAGCTGGGGAAGAGATATCACAAGGAGGAAGAATATTGACCTTCTCAAATTTAAATGATTTTTCAAAGTACGGTGAAGTTTAATAATAAAAAATCGACATTACAATGAGTAACCCTTTAGATTCATTATTACAAACACAGTGTTAGTACTTCCTGTGTGTTACCTGGGCCTCATTACGAGGGAAGTTATGAATAGTGACACCTTCCAGGCGTGTCGTAAGAGGCGACTAAGGAGGTTGATCGATGGCTTGACAAGCTGTCGTTGTAAAAAGTATTGTTATGGATACAGGTCATAGATTTTAGAGGCAGTAATTTCTGCAATGTGTACCATTTTGGCACGCACGTTTTCTGTTTCTGAGAGTGTGGTTCTGCTCTATGTGCCGTCTTCGGCTCGAAAGGACAACAGACAGACAGACAAACGGACGGAAGGACAGACAGACAGACAGACAGACAGACAGACAGACAGACAGACAGACAAATAGACAGATAGATAGATAGACAGACAGACAGACAGACAGTCAGACAGACAGACAGACAGACAGTCAGACAGACAGACAGACAGACAGACAGACAGACAGACAGACAGACAGACAGACAGACAGATAGATAGATAGATAGTACTACTAATGGAATTATTAGTAGTTATTTCTGTGGCTCTAATTTTACTTGTAATAGATCAGGTAGTAGTTTTTGTATGTTTTTTTTTATAATTGTAGTGGTAGTAGAAGTGGTTGTGATAATAGTAATGAATTGTGTGAAGTGATAGGGAAAGTACTACTGATCAAAGCAGAAGTAATAGTAACTACATTTTAGTAGCAGCAGCAGCAATAGTAGTGGCAATAGTAGTAATAGTAGTATAAGTAGCAACAGCAGTAGTAAGCAGAAACAGTAGATAACAGAAGCAGCAATAGTAGATACAATTTTAATAGCTAGGTATCAGTAGCAAAAGCAAAGATGCATTAGCTGTGAAAACTGTATATTGCGAATACAATACACTTTGCTGTAGTGCTAGTACAAATGGTGGTTGTTGTTATTCTTGCTGTTCCACAGTAGCAATTGTAGTAGTAGTAGTAAGCGTGACGCTGATATTAAATGTGTATCAGCAGCAGTAGTAGTAGTAGCAGCAGTAGTAGTAGCAGTAGTAGTAGTAGCAGTAGTAGTAGTAGTAGTAGTAGTAGCAGTAGCAGCAGTAGTAGTAGTAGTAGCAGTAGTAGTAGTAGTAGCAGTAGTAGTAGTAGCAGTAGTAGTAGTAGTAGCAGTAGTAGTAGTAGTAGTAGCAGTAGTATTAGTAGTAGCAGTAGCAGCAGTAGTAGCAGTAGTAGTAGTAGTAGTAGCAGTAGCAGTAGTAGTAGTAGCAGTAGTAGTAGTAGTAGTAGTAGTAGTTGTTGTAGTAGTGGTGGCGGTGGTAGTAGTAGTAGTTGTTGTAGTAGTGGTGGTGGTGGTGATGGTAGTAGTAGTTGTAGTAGTGGTAGTAGTTGTAGTAGTAGTGTTGGTGGTAGTAGTAGTTGTTGTTGTAGTGGTGGTGGTAAGAGTAGTTGTAGTAGTGGTAGTAGTAGTAGTTGTAATAGTAGTAGTGGTGGTAGTAGTAGTAGTAGTGGTGGTGGTGGTGGTAGTAGTAGTAGATGCCTCAAACAAATCATGACCAGTAGTAGTAGTAGTAGTAGTAGTAGTAGTAGTAGTAGTAGTGGTGGTGGTAGTAGTAGCAGTAGTAGTTCCCGCAGACAAATCATGACCAGTAGTATCAGAAATGAACAATGTGTATTAGGGTTGTAATATTGTTTAGTATGGTTTATTAGTTTTTGTAGCAATAATAATAATAGTTGATGTGGTGGTGTTAACAGCGATAGCAGTGGAAGAAAAGGTAGTCTCATAGCAATCGCCGTTGGGTAAAAAAAGTATTAGTGATCCCAGTGTACTAAACCAGTTTCATGAGGTGGGATGGCCAGTCGCTTGGCTTTCCTTCCCAGAAATTATCTCCCGTGCCCATTTGGGGTTTTGTTGACCAGAAGAGCTCTTTAGGTGACAGTAGTACAGACAATGATAATAGCAATAGTCATAATAGTTGTAGTAGTAATGATTGTGGTAGTAATACCAGTAGTAATATTATAGGTTAGTTTGTCGCGGTATTAGGATGGGACGTCGTAATGGTAGTAGTAGTGGTAATAGTAGTTGTAGTAGTGGACATAATAACAGTAGTACAGACAATGATAATAGTAATAGTCATAATAGTTGTAGTAGTAATGATTGTGGTAGTAATACCAGTAGTAATATTATAGGTTAGTTTGTCGCGGTATTAGGATGGGACGTCGTAATGGTAGTAGTAGTGGTAATAGTAGTTGTAGTAGTGGACATAATAACAGTAGTACAGACAATGATAATAGTAATAGTCATAATAGTTGTAGTAGTAATGATTGTGGTAGTAATACCAGTAGTAATATTATAGGTTAGTTTGTCGCGGTATTAGGATGGGACGTCGTGATGGTAGTAGTAGTGGTAATAGTAGTTGTTGTAGTAGTGGTGGAAATAAGAACAGTAATACAGACAATGATAATAGTAATAGTCAAAATAGTTATTGTAGTAATGATTGTGGTAGTAATACCAGTAGTAATACCTGTAGTAATATTATAGTGTAGTTTGTCGCGATGGTAAGATGAAACGTCATAATGGTAGTAATAGTGTTATTGTGAAAACATACTAGTGAATATAGTGATAGTAGTAGTAGTTGCCGCAGACAAATCATGAGAAGTAGTAGTAGTAGTAGTAGTAGTAGTAGTAGTAGTAGTAGTAGTAAGAAGTTACAATGTAGTGCTAGAAGTTACAATGAACAAAGGTGGACTTCGTATTAAAATTAGCAATAATTGCAGTATTACAGTGTAGTAATAATAGTATTAAACTTGCTGTTAAACACGGTTAGTGATAGTGTAATATAGTCAATACACTACTGTTTAGAAACAAACAAAAAATAAAGCAGGTCCTATATAGCGAACCAAACTCACGGTTGAGTACGATAAACAGTCCTAGTTCTAGGCGTGTCACTTACCTCCTAATGTTTTTCGTGTTCCTAATCTCGTTAGTTCCTCCTCTTCTATTTCTATAATTCACCCTTCTAATTAGCGCCTGGAAAACGCTAAATGTAATCAAATTTTATGGGTGAGGCCTGAATTAAAAATAATACGTTCCAGCCCGTACACACAACACATTTCCTCTGCTATGGCAGTTTCAAAATAGATTTTCAACAAATTGCTTTAATATAGAAAGCACGACAGGCTGTGTGTCACTGGGGCGTCATTGAGAAAAACCTGTCTGTCCGGTTTTTCATAGGGCTACGACATTCCAGTCTGTCAGGGTACACTTCTCTTGAGTCTACTTGTCCGGACAAAAGGACACTCCCACGTGTATGAATAAATAAATAATGCAAACATTTAATAATTTGTATAAAAATAATAATTTAGTATTATTAATTCTAACTAATATATATATATATATATATATATATATATATATATATATATATATATATATAATTCTAATAATTTTGAAATGTGGATCTATAGAAGAATATAAATAATTGGATGGAAAGAAAGAGAAAACAAATTATGAAGTCTTAAAGAAAATACAAATGAAAAAAAAAAACTACTTAACACAATTCAAACATGAAAAATGATATTTTTTGGGCATGTTAAAAGACACAGCAGCTTATCAAATGTAATTTAGGAATGGAAAATGCAAAGTAAAAAAGGCAGATGCAGACCAATACTAACATGGACGAGTAACATCAAAAGATAGGCAAGTCAGCCTATGACAACCTGCATCATCAAAGCAAAACACAGAGCAGAATGGCACTCAATTTTAGCCAAACTTCGATGCAGAGACGACACGTAATGCTGGTTATTATTTCATCTCGTGTGTGCTATTAAAAATAAATATGTTTGTTTCACAGCGTTTGTTACACACCTTCTGTGGTTGTTGCGAAGTGTTTCAACGACTTGAATCGCATGTTGAATATACTGAACCACTTGATATGATAGAGATAGTTTTCTTCCTAAGTCTTATTACCTCCCCTTAATAATAATGGTGCCCATAGGCCTGTACCTATATACAAGCTAAACCAAACAAAGCGTGCTCATCCATAAGTCTCTTTATAGATCTTTAGGCTACTTTCAGAAAACGTCATCCACTATATTTTCCCTTTGTGGTTTGGTTCAAAATGAAAAGAGAACTACTAAACACAATTCAAACAAGACAAATACGATTTTTGGGCCATGTTAAAAGACACAACAGCCTACTAAAAGTAATCTTGGAGGGGAAAATACAAGGTAAAAGAGGCAGAGGCAAACCAAGACTAACATGGACGAGTAATATCAAAAGATGGACAAATCAGCCTATGACAACCTGCACCATCAAAGCAAGAGACAGAGCAGAATGGCGCTCCATGGTAGCCAGCCTTCGTTGCGGAGACGGCACTCGATGATGATGGTTTGGTTCACATCTTCAATAGATACAATTATCAATCTTGCGGTTAAAAGATGTGCGCTACTTTAATACTTTATTAGTTAATTGTTAACATTGGATATTTATTTGTAAATTCTGTATCACCCACATCGTCATCTTCTGGTTCGTTTGTTGTCGTATAACTACGCGGATCTCTAACAAAAAATAGGGAGTTTGTCTTAGACTTATCTCGTCATAATGACGTTTTTTTTTAATTCACTCGGAGTTATCGCCAAAGCTCGTGCTATTACATCATCAGTGAAGCAGACAGTCCACGAGTGTAGATCTACTATTTGTGACTTGCCTGTTTGTCCATTTGTTAAGTTCATTGTACGTGATGTAGGAGCGTGTGGAGAGGCAGATATGGAGCCGTTGCTATAGCCTATTACTCTATTGGACCCACCTGTCTATATGTCTTTTGCTAATTCTACAAAGTATGTCAACATATCTTCCACTTCCAACCTATTTATAATTTGATGGAAGACATTTAAAGCCAATCGTTCTAAATGTGTGTCTTGTTGGATCCTACTTCTCTTACTTGCCATTCTTCGGTTCTTCTTCTTTCCTTCCTCATCTGCCTTTCAGCGTCGAGGGGAGATATAATTTGCGGTCTTTTGCTCTTCTGTTCGCCTCTGCTGATGCTGTGTTTCCTAGTGCTTCTAATATTCCATCGACCCATCTTTTTCGTGGTCGACCCTTTGGTCTGGTGTTCTCACAACGTTTGTTGAAGGCTCGTTGTGTTGTGTTTTGTTCTTTCTGCCTTGTCACATGGCCAAACCATTTTATCTGTTGTTTCCTTATATATTCTATGGTGGGGGCTATTCCTAGCTTTTTTCTCAGTTCTTCAGTTCTGATCTTGTCTCTCAGACTGTTTCCTGTCATTCGTCTAACACATTTCATCTCTGTAGAGGTTATTTTTCTTATTGTTCTTGCATCTAGTATCCAGGTCTGGCATTGGTAGCACAACGTTGGGAAGAAGATTGTATTGTATAGTGCTCGTTTTGCCTCCAGAATTATTTCCTTGTTGGACAATAGTGGTGATAACTGTTCAATGATTTGACAAGCCTTATTGCATCTTGATTCTATCTCTGCTGTTTGGGAATTATCGTTTGTCACATTTTTTGGTTGGAAGTGCATAATTATTTTTTTTTCTCCAAAATTCTGTTAAAATAAAATAAAATAAACAAATTAAAGGGCAACAAGAGAAGCAGCTGATTGCGTTAGGAAGCTATGATTGTGTAGCATATGTATTTCGCAAAAACTGAGTAGCCTGGCACATACTAGGATAAACGTGTGTAATGTGCACCTTGGAGATGTGTACGTCAACGAAAGGTAGAACCTGGCAGGTTTGTAACAAACGGGTCGTTAAAGTTAGTGGTCCCCAGACCTTTAACACGGATGGCTCCCTTTCCCTGCCGATCATATACCGGAGGTGACTACATCTCGGAGAGAATTGATGACGGTCGCCCATCCATTGATTGACCGTCTCCAACGACAGCTCAACTAGCCAACCTGTCCGCTCTTTCATTCCCCCATTCTTGCACATGTCCAAGGACTTTGACAAAGGTGACCTTACGTATTTCCACATTCAACTGTGAAGTTAGGAAGTCTCTTGTAGACTGCTATTTGAACTAAAGTTCTTGTTGTAACGTCACGAGTTTACCGGCAGCAGCCGGTTCAAGAAATGAACAAGATGTATTCATAGCGCCTGGCCACATCTCCTTTCTCCTGCGCCTTTTCTCTTATGATTTTAACATCATCTCTTCCTCTGATGTCGCTGTGTCATTTTTATCCTATTATTGTTCTCTGTGTGCTACGATCTGATTTTCCCAATTTCTTTAGCTGATAAAGAATTCTTTCAAGAAAACCCTGCACACATCCATAAATGTCAGCGCTGGTCTGTCCACTGGCCTCTATCCAGCCATTCACAATATAATAACTGTTTGGGAATACGCTTGTTGGTCAATTCTTCACACGTGACTCGTGTGTCACATATGCATATATATATATATATATATATATATATATATATATATATATATATATATATATCAGATAAATCAATGTGTGCACATAAAGTGTGAACTATGAACAATATACAAGTGCAGTGTACTTGTCTCTTTAAAATTATACGTAATGTACATAAAGAAAACTGAGTAATCGATCGACTCAATACTTTGTAGTTGCCCATCCGTGCATGGGCCTCATCGTAATGACTGCTACTTTATTAACCCATCGCCCTCTAGTTCTACATTTTCCCTTTTCCCTTAGGTTCTGGGTGTTAATGTCCTCTTGCAGATAACGCCATGTGTTGGCTGTGCTACAAGTTCACACGTGTTGTTTCTCAGAATGCTACAACACTAGTGAAACTATTATTCTTTCCTCATATTCTCATTTAAAAATCAATATCTTATTGTCACTTCAATATTCTACTCAGGATTTCAGGAATCATGTTTCTGTTGGGATTATTTAATTTGTATGTTTCCTTTGGTTTATTACAGTTATATTTAGATCATTTGGTCCCTCCTTCGGAAATCCATGATACGAAGTATAGAGGGGGGATAGTGCGACTGGGTAAAACTGGGTATTCCGTGTATACTGGGTATTCCGTGCTCAGGCAGAGTAGACAGTGAAATGAAGAAGAAAGCACCGATGTTTAAACTTGGCACATGGAACGTAAGGACCTTGTGCCCTGGACTTGCTAAAGCAAACGGTAAGGCAGCTATGACTTTCGGCAAACTCACAGAAAGGGCCTGGAACAACACAAAACTAACACTGAAGACCAAACTCTTAATATATCAAACTTGTGTGCTTAGCACACTATTATATGGATCTGAAACCTGGACAACATACTCAATACAGGAAAAAGACTAAATGTCTTCCACATGCGATGTCTCCGCAGAATAATGCACATCAGATGGCAGGACAAAATAACCAACTTAACTGTCCTGCAACGTGCTAAGACCCCAACAATCATGTCGATGCTCAGATGTCGAAAACTAAGATGGCTGGGGCACGTCCAGCGAATGGAAGAAAAGTGCATCCCCAGGCAAATACTATATGGTGAACAAATACACGGAAAAAGACAAATCGGCAGACCTAAACTACGATATAGAGATATCTGTAAATCATCTCTGAATGACTTCTCCATCTGTGAATATAACTGGGAACATCTGGCAAGTGATCGCACATCATAGAGAGCATGTATAAGGAACGGTATAACATCATTTGAGACTGTGCTACAGCAAAACTTAGAAGAGAAAAGACTCATGAAAAAGGATGGAAAACCCTGTGGATCAGTGGGCCTGACTTGTTCATTCTGTGACCACGTGTGTTTGTCAAACATTGGTAGAATTAGCTACGAAAGAAGCTGTTCGACAAAAACAAAACCTCAAAAAACAAATACTCAATAACCTCGACGAGACCGTCTTGCAAGACGAAAAGGGCCACACAATTGGGTCTACTCTTGCGACTTCTAACTGCCAAGTGTGCTCATAAAGCCCTCGTGGCCTCCTGTTTCTGTCGGTATCCAAGGGGGCTGACCTTCAGACCTATCTAGACAGAAACGGGGGGGGGGGGGGAAATATTTGATTCGTAGAAAAAAAATGTCCATACCTTGTTGTGAGATTAGAAGCCGAAAAGGGAAGTTAGAAGATGTACAGCAACGAAGTTGTGAGTCAGGCTGTGCTAATATTGCGGTTTGTCTGTAAACTTTAATACAATAAAAATTGTGTTGTCTTGAGTACAAGAAAATGAAGAAAAATATTAAGTAGAAGTGATTACAATAAAAGTTGTAATAGTTTTCCCAAAAGAAATGCATGAACCCAGTAAAGTATTTTCATAGACTTCTATTCTATTCTATTCTATTCTATTCTATTCTATTCTATCAACGGAACCAATTTGATTGCAGTCAGAAAAAAATTCCCCATATCCGCTCCCCCACGTGTCACAGCATTTCCCAAAATGCATGTAAATCCATTAAATGCATGTAAATCCATTAACAAGGTCGCTCCCTGCACGTCCTACCCAACTGCACGGACGACGATTTCAAACCTTAGTCGCCTCCTGTGACACGCGTGGCAGGTAACAGTAGCTCTATTCTTTTCCCCCCTCATCATGGTGACCCCGGTAGCCATTCATAGACATCAACTTTACTCAATGACACATTTAAAATGTTTAAAAAGATTTGTTCTTGTTTTAATTGGGACAAGTTCGACGAACCCTGTTTGTGTATTTGTAAACGAAGAATCATACAACTTACTTAATTTTGAATCCATGTTTATTTAAAAACGAAACATCTTTTTGACAAAAACTGTAGTCACACGGAACTAGATAAAGCAGAGATGACTTAGCAAGAAGCCGTACTTTTGTGGCTGTATGTGTTGATACGTAAATAATATTTAAATATACGTAAGGTCACATTTGTCTACGTCCCAGGACATGCGGGAGTATGGGGAAATGAAAGGGCGGACAGGTTGGCTAGCTGTGCTATTGTTGAGGACGGTCAACTAATGGATCGGGCGAACGTCATCAATGCCCTCCGGGAAGTTGGAAGGACACAGGACTTCGACAACCATGAGTCCACGTCACTCATTCGGATGAAAGAGATGGGAGTTAAGATGGACACAGCCAGAAACGAAAAACGTAGTGGGCGTGTAAGAAAACTAATCAACCAACACAGAACTGGAGTCGTCAGTCGCTGGACAATTCGAGACTTGCTGAGGAGGGGATCTGAGCACCTATGGACATGTTCGGAGTGCAATGATGATGACCCGCTAATAACTCAATAACTCAATGTAACGTGTCGTAATTGATAAGATAATCAGAGAGATAGAACAAAAATCGTTTTCCTGGGGCGTCATTATTTGACGTCATCTAACATGACCTATCTGTCGCCCCCGATATCTCTGAGCCTGCCCGCTCAGAGCGGGTTTTCCCGTGAACACCTAATGCTTGTGACGTCTAGAGCAATGTGATACATGTGACGTCATGTTATTTCCAATGCTGAAAACGTCACAACCTTTAAGTTTTCCCCCCCCTCCCCCCTCCCCCCTCTGTAGGCATGCTCAGAGATATCGATGGCGACGACCTATCCTGTTTTGTTTGTTTAAGTACGTCATTTCCTTCGTCGGTCATTGCAGCTTGTTAGACACTGTCAATGAGAACCACTATATTACTGTCCTCTGTTAAAGTATTGAAGGAATAGACCTGGAGACAGTTCAGAACTACAACTACCTTGGACATACTATAACCAGTGATGGGAAATGTACAACTGAAATAAACAAAAGAATAGGAATGGCAAGAAGTAATTTTAATGTCATGAAGAACATACTAACATCAAAACAAATAACACCAGGGCTAAAACTAAGAATAGCAAAATGTTACATCTTCTCAATATTCCTATATGGTGCAGAAACACGGACATTAGACAAGAAAACAGAACAGAGAATGGAAGCCTTTGAAATGTGGATATATAGAAGAATAGATAGAATTGGATGGAAGGAAAAGAAAACAAACGATGAAGTCTTAAAACAACTAAAAATGAAAAGAGAACTACTAAGCACAATTCAAACAAGACAAATGCGATTTTTTGGGCCATGTTAAAATACACAACAGCCTGCTAAGAGTAATCTTGGAAGGGAAAATACAAGGCAAAAGAGGCAGAGGCAGACCAAGACTAACATGGACGAGTAACATCAAAAGATGGACAAATCAGCCTATGACAACCTGCACCATCAAAGCAAGAGACAGAGCAGAATGGCGCTTCTTGGTAGCCAACCTTCAACCGTTGCGGAGACGGCACTCGATGGTGATAATGATGTTAAAGTAAGGGAGAATAGAAAATGGTAAATATTTTTTTAATGGCATGGTAAAAGCTTTACGTGATTGGTAGACGACACACATTTGAACGACGTTTCGGTTCAATAGGCCTACAGCAGGAACAAACAAACAACACACACACACACACACACACACACAAATATATATATAAGTAAATAAAACTGATCCTACATAGCTAACTAATAATGAAACATCCAAAACAAAATAATCGAAACTGGTTTGAGAAAAGAAAAATGCCTTCCCTGTGTCGTGGACCGTGGCCGGAATGAACAAGAGAGATTCGCGGTTGTGTGATGTAAATACCCTGCTGGTCTGTGTTGCTTGTTTGTTCCTGCTGAAGGCCAATTGAGCCGAAACGTCGTTCAAATTTGTGTCGTCTATCAATCACGTTAAGTTTTGACCATTAATATTTTTTTTTCTCTTCTCCCTCACATTTAACTTTACTGCAGCTTTGCATTTTTATGCATTCACTTGCATTTCTTTGCCTTAACCCATCTGTGAAAGTAAGCTCGATGGTTATCTCATGTGGCACTTACGATGAGTCTACTACTGTCCATTGAGGCATAGATGTGTCGGGTATTGACCTGTCGAAGGCAGAGATTGTTTTACCACTCGGTGAGCCA
The DNA here is from genome assembly GCA_032433765.1 of Megaustenia siamemsis. NCBI lineage: Eukaryota > Metazoa > Mollusca > Gastropoda > Stylommatophora > Ariophantidae > Megaustenia > Megaustenia siamemsis. Next base: position 76,161,015 of record JAVIAB010000125.1, on the reverse strand, counting down.
AGTTGATCGTGTAGAGGGAATCCAGGATGAAGAGGAGCCAGTCTTACTAATTGAACGAGAAATGATCAGTTTCGATTCTTCTTAATCGTAGTAAAATGCTGTTTAGCTAAATACAAAATAAATTTAATTTTGATATTGTTAACAAATGTATGAAATATTTTAATTGAATTTATGTTTCCTCATGAATAATATTTAAACTCTTTCCGTACGTTTCACCGCATAATGCGTCACTCACAACTTGATTAGTGTGAACCGTCATCAAATTATATTCTTTTTACGTGTTTTGTATCATCTTGGTATTGGTGAAATCTAATACCTTGTTTAATTAACTAAAAATCCATCTATAATATGTTATATGTTGGATAAATATAAATATGTAGATTGATTCTTAAAACCATGAAAAAAGGTTTTTTCTCCGAAATCTCTTCCTTTGCATTGATAAAAAGTTTCCGTACGGAGAGTTACAATTTTAACGGTTCGTGACACTTTATAAAAACTCCACAACACGCAACATGTTTGGAAATTGGTTGTACACATCTGGAAGTAATGTGCATTTTAGTCAACCTGTCTGCCCCATTGCAGAGGCCAGGTCTTCAACGATTGGTTTGTCAAAGTACGCATTGTGGTAATAGGAATGTCAATATCTATCATCGTCATCATCATGTGCCATACCGTTTGGAGTAGGCGATCATGTCCTTCCACAATCTTCTATCTACAGTGCATCGTATCAGTTCTGTTCTTGACTGTTTTCCATGCCATGACACCAAGCTATCCAGTATTTTTTCTCTTTGTCGTCCACGATCTCTCTTTCCTTTTATTTTGCCAGTTATAACCAAGTATTCCAACTTTCCTCTTCTCATTATGTGCCCGAAAAATATTGATTGCTTCTTTTCTGATGTTTTTTTTAGGAGTTCCCTTTTTGTGTTGGCCTTTTTGAGAATTTTTTCATTGTTTTTTTTAAGCTGTCCAGGGAACTTTCAACATTCTTCTGAGAAATCCAATCTCTGTGGCCTCGAATCGTCTTTTCATGTGTTTGTCTACTGTCCATAATTCATTTCCATAGGTCAGAATTGGTTCTATATAGCACCAATGAACTCTCTTTCTCACTTCTATTGACATAGATTTGTTGTATAAGATATTTTTCATTTTCTTAAATGCTATTTTGGCCTGAGCTATTCTGCTTTTTATTTATGTGGTGCATCTTCCATCTGAAGTTATTATTGTGCCCAAGTATTTGACGCGTTGCACTTGTTTCAGATTTGTCCTGTTTATTTTTATTCTGCATGATGGTGATGTATCAATATCTACAGAGCATGCAATCACATCTGAAATCAATTTTGTTGAATTAATTCAAAATTTCGTTAAAGCAAGAGCTCGAAGAATTTATTTTTCAATTTCTTTTTAAAATTTAAGATGTCATAATTTTCTTCACACGAGAAGCAACTCATCATATCATAAGCAATCATACATGTATACAAAATGTGCTAGCGTTAATTATATACATTTATTTGTAGTGTTCGTAATGCTATTATTTCTGTAAATATCTGATATATGCATGTAGGTGTGTTTGTATGATTATGATAATACATATGTTATTGGTTATTGGTTATGGAAGGCCCCGGTATCACTGCAAACGAATTAAAATCCATAATTGCTCAACCGCCCGTGCCAGTGGAATCATCCGAATTACTAACTCATCTTCCAAACAAAGAAAGGTAACTGTAGTCGCCATCGTAGCAGTCTCAGCACACGCCAAAAGACATAAGGCGAAACCGCGCAGAAAGTGAACACAGCCAACTGTTCCCTGTCATACGATATCATCATTCATCGTAAACAAGCGGGATATCGAAACAGGATCAAAACGTATGAGACACACAGCTCACGGTGTGCACATAGCACTTAACTCAGTAGCTCCTGCAACATATGTTATCCTATGCTAGGATCATCATCCCTACACTCCGGACGAATCATAGCTGGTCAGATTTTTGCCCTCGAAACATCGAGAAAATTCCGAATAGAAACCTGACCCACATGTACGAACTCCATAGCACGGACTGAGTAGATTTTTCTGACAATTTTGCCCAGACAGCGACCAGATCAAATATATAATGTAAGCGGGCAGTTACAGTTTTTTTTTTGCCGAGGAGTGTCGGACACTATTGCAACGGCCTTGTTCAGAGAAGTTGATTCTTTACTGAAGTTTCACTTGAAAAGTAATAGCTTCACTATATCCTCATTTGTTCTTTTCTTTTCTCATATATCACCGTATCCTCGTTAGTTTTACCGCGGCATGATCAGCGATTAGCAAAAATAATACTCATATATTTAACGACATGGATCATTTCTTGTGTCAGTCTTATGCAAATTTCTGCTCTTTAGCTTTTAACTATAAAATAGTTTCTGGAATAGATCTTGATCTGTATCTCGTGCACTAAGACTTTCCAACCCCTGTTCTACGAGCATCTAAGGAGTAGAGAACAGATGAATGAGTTTTAATACCGATCTCACGTTACACAATTACAGACAGACAGGCTGGCAGACATATAGATAGGCATAGACAGACAGAGTATTTAAAGAAGCGTTGTTCTTTGGTTGCGGAAGGCCCGGTATCACTGCAAACGAATTTAAATCCAAAATTGCTCAACCGCCCGTACCAGTGGAATCATCCGAATTTCATCTCCCAAACAAAGAAAGGTAGATGTAGTCCCCTTCATAGCAGTCTCAGCACACGCCAAAAGAAGTGTTTAGGAACAAATCAGCAAATATAAAATTCAAACAACTATATAACTGTTTTATACCAGAGAAATAGGACCACTATGGTGCACACTCATTCCAGTTTTTTATTTTATTTATCATGGATGAATTCTTGAATATATAGTTTAAATGGCAGCTGAGCGTTGCTTGTAACCTCAAACCTTGTCCAAGATGGTAAACTATAAACGCTGTAATAAAATATGATTATTACCGCAGCATTGCAATTATTTGCCTGTTCCCTAATAAAATATGATGTTTCACACTGTATTGTTGGTTTAGACGATTTTACATAAACCAAACAACTAAGCGAAGCCTAGAATCTGTTAGGGAAGGCGTGCCGCTGTTGTTTTTGTCGTCACCCGTGACATGTTACACGAATTCAACGTTAGCGTTTTTGTCAAAGAGGTGCCCAATAATATTGCGATACCGGAAGAAACAGAGTTATGGCGAGATAATCCGATCCGACACCAATTTTTTAGAGTAATGTCCCCTTTTGTTTTTCCCCCGATTGGCGCCATATAGAATGTTCTTCGTTTAATTCTTTTGCGGTACATTTTACATTTATTGAACTTTGACCAGAAATAACTTTTTGCTATGCCATTTCAATCGGTGTTACTGTTAGATAATTTGGTAATTTACGAGTTTAGCGTCCCAAATAATTTCTGCTTAGAGTAACATCCCACATAAGTCCCAGTTTAAATGAGTTTAGCGTCATTCTGCTAAACTTAAACGAATGATCTCACCTGATTTACCGTGATTTACCGCACTTATTTGAATGTATCAACTGCTATTTTTTTCAACAAGGTTTATTTTAGGTTTGGTGCTTATTGATTAATTTTTTTAAAAGACCAATCATCAATGATTCAACGTCTCATCAGAGAGAAACAGTTACTTGAGTTACAATCAACTTTTTTCGCGCATATCATATAAGATGAAAAGAGGAAAGTTGAAATACTTGGTTTGGTTACAACAGGCAAAATACACTGAAATACAGGAAAAGAGAGAACGCGGAAGTCCAAGAGAGAATACTGGATAGCTTGGTGACGTGGCATGGAAAACACAGTGAGTCAACAACAGAACTGATACGATGCACTGTAGATAGAAGATTGTAGGAAGGACATGATCGCCTACACCTACCTATGGCACATGATGATGATCATGATAATCCTAACCCAGGCCTTCTAATGGCAGTGACAAGTTAAGAGATCAGAATGACTGAATACAAGTGCAAGGGTTGTGTTACTTTACTACTCTTTACTTCAAGCAGAAAGACGCAAAACTAGAACTTTTATCAGAACAGAGCCGTGTGTGGTTAGGTTATCTACTAGACACAATGAAAGCAGGTCCTTTCTGTAAGGTCTGATACTGATGCTTGATGATAACATTAACAAAGACCGTGGTAGACATCATAAAGAGTAAATTAGTAGAGTCTAGAAATTTTGTCCAGAGTTACAACTACATTGGACATACTTATAACCAATGATGGAAAATGCAAAACTGAAATAAACAAAAGAATAGGTATGGCAAAAAGTAATTTTAATGTCATGAAAAATATACTAACAACAAAACAAATATCAACAGGGCTGAAACTAAGAATGGCAAAATGTTACATCTTCTCAATATTCCTGTATGGTGCAGAAACATGGACATTGGACTAGAAAACAGAACAGAAAATTGAAGCCTTTGAAATGTGGATTTATAGAAGAATAGGTAGAATTGGATGGAAACAAAAGATAACAAACAATGAAGTTTTAAAACAACTGAAAATGAAAAGAGAACTGCTGAACACAATTAAGACAAGACAAATGAAATTTTTGGGGCATGTTAAAAGACACAACAGCCTACTAAAAGTAATACTGGAAGGAAAAATACAAGGCAAAAGAGGCAGAGGCAGACCAAGACTAACACGGACGAGTAACATCAAAAGATGGACAAGTCAATCTATGTCAGCCTGCACCATCAAAGCAAGAAACAGAGTAGAATGGCGATCCATGGTAGCCAACCTTCGTTGCAGAGAGGGCACACGATGATGATGAGAATTTTTGCCCTATGGTGCTGACCTCGAAAGGACAATAGATATGACAAGAGACAACCTGGATGGAGAAAAAGTTTTAATTTAGTTAGTTTCTCTCAAAACAAATGTAGTAACTGTGTAAGTGTAAGTCAAGTGAAGTCACAAACATAGTGATAGTAGTCATGTTGATGTGTAGTACTGTGGTGAAGATATTTTGTCAACGCCACAAGATCTAGGACCTAAGAAGAAAGAAAAAAAGCATACTTATGATATATTAATATACTACTGACGACTGATCATTTTATGGTATGATGTTCCTGATGGATAATATAATATGCAAGGCTGTAAAGACACCATCATCAGGTACCGGGCCTACTGGCTTAGGTGATCATGTCTCTCCACAATTTTTTATCTCGACAGTTCTTTATCATTTCTGTTGCTGACCTTCTGCCAAGCCATTCTCTTAAGCTGTCTGTTATTTTTTCTCTTTGCTTGCCTCTATCTCTTCGTCCCTCAATTTTTCCAGTTGTTACAATATATTCCAGTTGTTCTCTTCTCACTACATGGCCAAAAAAATGATGATTGTTTCTTCCTAATATTGGAAATTAGCTCTCTTTTTGCTTTGGCCTCTTTCAGAACATTTTCATTACTCTTCTTAGCTGTCCATGATATTCTCAACATTCTTCTGTAAAACCACAATTCTACAGACTACAGTGATTTTCTTGTCTGTTGTCGTCGTATTGTCCATGATTCACATCCATATGCTAAGACTGGCTCTAGATAACATTTAAGAACTCTTTTTCTTGTTTCTGTTGTCAAAAATGGATTGCACAGTATCTTCCTTATTTTCTGGAAAGCTTGGAAAGACACAGAAAAGCAAATAAAAATGTGTGAAAAAGATCTATAAAATATTAATATTGTTATTTTTATTGATGATTGTATATTTATATAATGTATCATTCATTATGATTTAATATACACCATATAGGCCAGCAATATTTGCACAATGACCAATAGTAATTAGTATAGTGACAAAGTGTAAAACTGAAGCACTTAAATAATAAATAGTGCTACAAGTATTCTGAATAAAGAATTGGGTTATTGGTTTGTTCAGGAGCAATTCATGTCACAATTTAATTGTCACCCTTTCATGAATTTAATTTACGCTACATTTTCCTAATTAGGAGCATTTCAAGTTATCTATCATTCTCCTTTTGCCTATCCCTCTTGATAATTTCTCTTGATTAAACATTAGTTTTTGACTATTCTGGCACTTTCCATTTTTTTTTTAATTTTCTGATATAGTTTAATTGTAGCTTTTTCATCTTTATTTTAATTTTTAAACAGTGTGAGGTGAAAGGCTGTAAGACATTGGCACACAGTGCGAGTTTTGACAAGGGAATAACAATGGATCAGTCACATGTGGAAACCCACACTCTAGGCTCGCAAGTCTTATGCAGGCAGCAACAGATCAAAACATTATTGTCCATATTCGGTCAGGTGTGTGCTATAGTTGACTAAGTTGAGGGCTTAAATGTTGTTGTATTTTGGTTTGTTGTTTTCCAGATTTGCACAGCATTTGTTATTTAATGTCAGTAGAGTAGCATGGGGGACTGGTTGGTCTCGGCAAAAACCTGGTCTCAAGACAGAGAGGTTGTGAGTTCAAATTGTGGCTGCACCATTTGGGATTTTTATTTGTGATTTCTCTCTGTGACAACCACCCCTGGTCTCAGCAGCAAGGCCGGCTTGAAACGTTAATTACTCATCGATGGAAAAAATATGAGTACCTCCGAAGTCTGAGTTAACTGCTCGTGCGGTGAGAGGCCCATATACACACGGCTACCAGGGAAAAACAGATTAACATGCAAATTTCAGTCCCTTGACTCTAGGGACTTTGCCCAGAGGTGAAAGCTGGAGAATGAAGAAAAAAAAGAAATAGAATAGCAAAAATAGCATTGACTTTCAGAAATCGTGAGGAAATATGGAAATAGAACATCCTAAACACGAAAACAAATTTTAGGATATTCAAATCAAATGTGTAATCTGCCTTTACCTATGCATGTAAGTGCTGGAAAGGAACAAAAGAAATGGAAAATAAATTAGATCCATTTTAAAATAAATGTCTAAATACTTTGTATAAATTGGAATTCATTACTCTCTCTCTATTATCCTTTCGAGCCGAAGACGGCACATAGGGCAGAACCACAATCTCAAAAACAGAAACCTTGCGTGCCAAAATGGCACATATTGCAGAGATCACTGCTTCTAAAATCCATGGTCTGTTTCCATAACAATGCTTTTTACAATGACAGCTTGTCAAGCCATCGATCAACCTCCTTAGTCGCCTCTTACGACATGCCTGGAAGGTCACAGTGTCACTATTCTTTACATCCCACATAATGGGGCCCCGGTAACACACGGGATATTCATTACTGACAGGTGCAGAAATAAGAAAGTTGGCAGTGCAATCTACAATCTCACCTGTACCCCAGGAATGAAAATGGGTATATGTCAACCATGTGATAAGAAGGGATAATGAGAGAACCGCAAGCCTTCAAATGAAAAACAGCATCTGATAGAAAAAGAGTTTGACCTAGGGAAACATTAAGAATTACGCTAATAAAGAATGCAATGATAGCAGGCACAGACTCCCTTGCTCAGATGAGAGGATCGCCTTGAACAGGGACTTGTGAGGTACACTGCTAGTTCTGTGCAAAGTTTGATGCCATTGGAAGGATAATAGCAGCAGATGGTTGAACATTACTTCTGATGAGCAGATAGACTGATAACTTTATCGATATTTCAGTGGAATATAATTTATTCTTCTTGTGTTAACATATCATCGATAGATCAACGTGTGTCCACTTGATTTGGAAAGGAAAGTTCCAGTAAATCTAACCATCTGCTTCCTTCAATATTATAGACTATTGAGTTATTAGCAGGTCATCATCATTGCACTCCGAACATGTCCATAGGTGCTCAGATCCCCTCCTCAGCAAGTCTCGAAGTGTCCAACGACTGACAACTCCAGTTCATTATAGACAATATAATTTATAACAATTTGTTTTCTTCTTTGTTTTCAGCCTCAAATATGTTTAGATTTTCTGAAGATGCAATTTTATTTTGTTTTGGTAATGTTGTTTCTTGATATTCTTAATTCAAGCTGTTCATCTTCATGGGTCAGGGCAAGGAGATGCACATAAATGTATCTAAATGTGAAACTGCAGTGAAGCTAATAGTGAGAAGAAATAAGGAGAGTATGAAAAGCGAGGAGAGCACTTCCACTCTTTCCACATTAGATTTTACCAGGAGCATTTTACTAACATTTTATTCTTATTTTTCATTTCTTTTTCAAAAATTTCTCTTTCTAGTTCGATTTTTAAATTATTTATTTTTTATAATTAAATATTTGTATGTGTGTTGTATGTTCGTTCCTGTTGAATGCCTTTGCGGCGAAAAAATTTTTCTGATTTGTGTTGTCCATTAGTTACGTGAAGCTTTAACCATATCATTTTTTTTTCTATTTTTATTTTCTCATTTCTCCTGTTTATATTCATGGTTTGGAGGGGAGTGGTAGAGGAGTGGTTCTGGACTACTGAGATCTGTCATCTGCTTCCAGATTTCCCTAACCATAAAATGGTTACTGTGTTCACCAGAGAAAGAGAGATGATGCACTTGTGTAATGCTAAATACATTATCCCCCAAAAATTACTAAAGTTAAAGTAAGCTACGAGACTTGAATCCGCGTCTTAGCACATGAATTTTCACCCATATTTGCTCAGCCACCTATCAAGAAGTGTTCGGAGACTTCTGAATAGAGGCACTTCATGCATCGAAACTCACGATGCGAGGTGGCATTCCTCTCCTTCCCAGAGTACTATACCCTGGTACCCATTTCTGCCAGCAGCTGGGTTGACCACGGTGGTATTTTTTTTTTTCCAACCACGAGTACAACTCACACTGCTTCCAGCGGGAATCAAACACAGGTTGTCCAAATGTTGGTAGCCAGGTTGGTCCCGACTCGTCTACCGAGGCCCCAAAAATTACTAGATGAACAATGTGGTCACTAATACTATATTCTCTTTACTGCCGTTTACACTTTACACTATTCCCTAAACACCATGGTGAATTCTTTCTTTTTCGTCATCTTTACTGTAGTCTTTCTGCTTCCCTAAATTAAGATCTGCTATTGAATGTTGCTAATGACTTAGACTGTAGCCTACGTGTATATCATTTTTTGAAATTTTTACTGTTTAAACTTTGTTCATTGTTTTGCATTTATTGCATATTATAGGCTTGGTAAACTGTATTTATATTTCTTTTTTAAAAAATAGAGATACAATATGACTCCAGGATCTTTGTTCATATATGGACATACAGGCAGTGGGAAATCTCTTGTGCTACAGACGATGTTGACACATTACAAGGTTTGTGTTATATAACAGGTCTAAGCAGCATTATTTTTTTTCAAATTTGAAAACAAATGGTGTTTGAAATACTAAATATTGTATTATTTTTATTTCATTGATTTATTTATATTTTTTAAATTGAATATGTCTTACAAAACTGGGAATCTCGAATTAGTTAAAAATATTTTTTTTCGGAAATAATAATTAAATAGAATGAGCTTTTATATATATTTTATATGTGCTGGAGTTGGATGTGTTGGACTGAAATGAGCAAATATCACAGTTATACTGCAAACCACAACACAACGTAGACACGCCCACTTAACATTCTTTTAAGGGTGGATGATGAAGAGGTGTACTCTTTTAGTCATCGGGCGAACACAGGCAAGCAAGCATATTTTTTTATTTTGAATCTTTTGTTGTCTTGAAAAGTGTTTGTGAAATACTAATATTTGTCACAATTGATAAATGTATTGTAATTATTTTACATAAAACAAAGTAAAGCATTACTTCGTGTAATAGGCCATTATGTGCCTTTGTTGGTTACAAGTTTATTCAGTGTATTGCATGTTGAGTTTTATCTCAATATATTTCTTTGTGTATTATTTCTGTATATAGCTCTGTATTTTCAGTTACCTCACATTCTTCTCAATTGTATTGAGTGCTCAAGTCCTCGATTTCTCTTTGAACACATCCTGAATAACCTCCCATTACATGAAGCTAGCAAACATGAAGGCATCAGAAATGGTGATGAGAGAGATAATCCTAGGAGCCCCATGAACATTGCAAATGATATTGATGGTGATGATGATTATATTCATTGTGACAACATGACAGACTTTATCAGGCAACTTGTCACTCTAGTATCTGAAAGCCCTTTGAAACATCAGACCTTATACATAGTAAGTATCCTTTGTCAGGTGTTTCTCTGTGTTCTTTTGAGAAAATATACTTTTTCTTCAGGCTTCATTTACCTATGTTCAGCATATCATAGAAAGATAAGTCACCTCTATAAATTTAGTTGCTGACAGGCAATCACCATAAGTAGGGAACAGGCAAATAATTGCAGTTCTGTGGTAAAACTGGTTTGTAGGGAACGAGAAATGAAAAAAATATATAGAAAAACTGTATGATTAAAACTGTACGTAATAACTGAACAACATACTGTTTTTCTTTGTTTTGTTAAATTTTTATCAATATTTTTTAAAGTTTCTCCTTACAATTAACTTTACTGCAGCTTTGCATTTTTATATGCATTTCTTTGCCTTGACCCTATATGTGGAACATAGTATATGATGACAGCTCTGCAAGAGGATAAAACAGATTATTGATGTTTCGGCAAACATGCTGCCTAGCTCAGAAAACAGGCCACAAAAACGAAAGGACATGCAAGATGAATATACTCTATCTATCTATTGTCCTTTTGAGCCGAAGACGGCACATAGGGCAGAACCACAATTTCAAAAACAGAAACCTTGCGTGCCAAAGTGGCACATATTGCAGAGATCACTGCTCTAAAATATATGGCGCTGTTTCCATAACAATACTTTTTACAATGACAGCTTGTCAAGCCATCGATCAACCTCCTTAGTCGCCTCTTACGACATGCCTAGAAGGTCACAGTGTCACTATTCGAATATACTCTACCATGCATTAAAATTGAGTAAAACTGAGAAAGAGAAAATATAATTAAAAGAAACTTAGCTTTATAGTTACTTAGCTTTATAGTTGAAGTCCTAGGTCCTCACCAACCAAATGCTGGACAGGAAATGTCCCTATAAGTACCCCACTTTCTGTCCTTACTTCTGTCTGTACAGTTCATATTCTGGAGTCTGTAGCTTGGCAGCCATTGATCATCCATGTTCACAGACATGGACGTAAAAAAATACAATGTTAGCACCAATATGTTTACAGAACCGTTAACACATTTCTTAATGATGTAGTTAGTATTAAGCTGACCCAGTTAGTATAATTTTGACCCAGTTAATAATCTATCAATTGTCCTTTCGAGCCGAGGATGACACATAGGGCAGAAATTTTAGATCCTGTGACCGACTATCGTTATCTTATTAATTTACACAGAACCCACATTTTATCTCGCCATATGTCCCTAATCTGGGTAAGCCGCTCAGTTACAGCAAGTGATGGCTGCTGTTATTGCCTCTCATCTCAGTGTTCTCTTTAGTGTTTCTTTAGGTCTACCTCTTTTTCTTTTACCCTCCAGTTTCCTAGTCATTCGAGAGCTTACTATGAGATTCTCTTTTGTCTTCTCTCATCACATGGCCAACATATGACCACCTCTTGATTATAGATATTTTTAGATATTTTGTTATTTTTCTTATTTCTGCATTAGTCTTAAATTCATTCCATTGTATACAAAGTTAGTATTATGCTGACCCAGTTAGTATTGTGTTGACCTAGTTTGTATTAAGCTGACTCATTCTCAAAGGTTGGGTGAACTCCAAAGTAATGTCATTTGGGAAAAACAAGTGTTAATTTTGTTTTCACTGTTTACAAATCCTCTAAATTACTGTTTTTATAACTGGTTGCTGTTATTGTTCTGTTGTTTCATTTTAAATTCTAAAGTATGTAATTTATTTCAGATGCTTGTTGCATACCCTACAATTTTAATTATTTATGTAAACTGAATGCTCGGAATGTGACACCACAAAGCCATGGAGAATACATAGTTTAATAAATTGTATAATAGGAAATGCAAACTTTATCATCTTCATGCTTTCTGAAAATAACTTTGTGAAACCGTCAGCTTTCATCTGGCACGTTTCCTCTTTGTTGTTCACCTTGAAAGGGAATTTTGTTGCATTATGTCACAGTTTAAATGGTAGTAGCCATTTTGTGCAGAAGAACATCTGACTTTTCAATCATAGCAGTTGTATTTTTTTAAATACCAGATATGTCTTTCCTCTTCAGTTCCTACTCTCTTAGCCAATTTTTTAACCTGGTCTCATAACTACCATGTAATGTGTGTTAGAATCTAGTTCAGCTATGATTTGATAACCCTGATGCTGGCAGTACACCTATAAGTTGCTGATTGCTATTAACTCCTTTAGTTTATCACTTATTTCTAGTCGTTTTTCCTCCTTGTTATTAGTAGCATGTGTTACAACTTTTGATATGTAGTTGTGCCAGGGACAACGGAATCCATTCTGCACAGAGCACTATCTCTCTCTCCCTGAGTGAGCGAATTCAAACATCTTCTATCTCTATGTCTTTCACAGCTGTCTGAGAGTCATCAAAACTAAGACCTGTTATTTCCTTCTTCATTTATTTCTCACAATTTGGTGTAATATTGTTTTAGCCAACCCTATTTATCAGGACACAATCCATGTCATCTTAGTTTGTATTTTTGTGCTGTTCAACTGAATTATCTTATAGATGTCATCAATAATTGTTCATTAGTTTTACATTATATTAATATTGATAAAAGAAGCAGTACAGTTTTATCTACCTATCTTCCTACCAACCTACCTTTTGTCCTTTCGAGCCAAAGATGGCACATAGTGCAGAAATTGTAGACTAGTGTTCGACAATCTTTCAACCACAGGATCTGCATTGAGTCTCACCACACAGCTCTGTTCTGGGCAAGTTGCTCAATCTTGTGTCAGACCTAACCCTGGACCTGTATTGCATCTCACCACACAGCTTTGTTCTGGGCAAGTTGCTCAATCTTGTGTCAGACCTAACCCTGGACCTGTATTGCATCTCACCACACAGCTCTGTTCTGGGCAAGTTGATCAATCTTGACAATTGAGCTGATGCCTGCAGTTGTTGCCTCTTACTTTAATGTTCTTTTTAGTGTTTCTCTAGGTTGGTCGCAGTAAAATTAATGGACATCATATTTCCTTATATACAACATATACTGTCATTTCATTAGACATAAATGAAGCGGATGATTTCTTCTTTTTGTTCTACCTTTCAGCTCCCTGTGGAGCGTAACTCTTCCAGCAAACTCTTTCCAAGCCGTTTTATTTCTGGCTATTCTTTTAAAATCATTTCATATCTTCCCCATCCTGTTCTTCTCTGCATTCGTCTTCTCCAAGAATATTTTGGTGTTCCTCTTTGTCTTTTTCCTTGAGGATTCCAAAAAAAGAGCCTGTCATGTAATACTCTGTTGGCTTCTGCATTGTGTGTCTTATCCAATGCCATTGTCATGGTTAAATACAAACAAGTTTTCAACTCCAATGTTAAGTCAGTCCTATTATATAGTGTGAAACATGGAAATATAACAAAAATGACAATCATGAAGATACAGACCTTCATTAATGGATTGAGTTATTTTTGGGTCATCATCATTGCACTCCGAACATTCATTAATGTATATTTGTGCAGAATAAAAGGATGAAAATATGGGTCCAAATCACTCATGTAAAACTATGAAAAAGTACCAGTCACATACCAGTGGACAAAGCTGATAATTTCCTTATTATTTATTGATGTATTAGGTGCTAGATAAAGCAGAGAGACTGAGAGAGAGCAGTGTTAACTTGCTGGCTGTTTTACTTAGGCTTCAGGAGCTGGTGAGTTTTGAGACACAGGATGTGCAAATTTATTTATTTTGCTTTTTTGCTTTGTAAGGAATGCTCTTTAAAATGTATATACTTTAAGTCTGTTTCATTTTAATCTACAGAAATAATGAAAAAGTATGTTGTCTTTCATTTTGTTTGAATTGTCAGCAGCATAGTGGTTAATTTGCTGACTTAATATTTAAATAAACATGAGACTATGAATTCTGGGAAGGTGGCGGCCATGTCTGCAGGCCTTGTTAGAGAGCGTCATCACTGAAACAGTTTTTTGTGTGTGTTTTGACAGTTTTTTAAAATGTTTTTTTTTCCTATTCATATGAGTGAATTGGAGTTGCAAGCGATTGTGGGCACTCTCCTTTTCAGTTATGTCATTTGAAATTGTCGCCCACACAGCCAGCTTTGCTCGCACTGGAGTTTTGACCTTCCTACTGCCATAGCAGACAATGCGAAAAGGCTGCATGTCGCCCTGTTTATGCAGAGACTAATGTAGTCGCTGAAACTGTTTTGTTTGTTTTAAATGTGTGTTTTTGAAGGAATTGAAGTGAGGAAGTGACTGTGTATTTGATGGAAGTCATTTGGAATCTTTGCCTCTGCACGGTAGTTGACCTTGTCAACAGAATTTGCCAACACGCTTTGGCGGGAGTTGTGACATGAGTTCAGCGGATATGGGGAATTCCCAGCTGCAGTGAAACTGATTTCACAGAACAGAGACCCTGAGTTCAGTCCCATTTTGATGCTACTTTCTTTACGCAGCTGATAAAAGAATTAGTACCTGCTGGCTCACTGTGTTGGGGATTAAACTAATTGTACTATATGTTATAGTGCATTCATTTTTCTTCAAAATAACATTTTATCATCATTAAGTACCTTGCCTGATGACATAGGTGATTATGTCTCTCAATTTTGAATCAACATTTTTCAATCTTGAAAGCTATTTATCATTTCTGTTGTTGACCTGCTGCCAAGCCATTCTCCTAAGCTGTCTGGTGTCTTTTATCTTTCCTTCCCTCTATCTTTTTGTCCCTCAATTTTTTTTCAGTTGTTACAATATATTCCAGCTGTTTCCTTCTCATTATCAGGTCCAAAAAAATCTTTATCATTTCTTCCTAATATTCGATATTATGCTCCTTCCCTCTTGCATAGCCCTCTCTACCACCCATGTGGTGGCTCTTTAGTCTATCTACTATGCCACGCTATTCTTAGTTCTTCTCCACTAGTCCCCGTTGAGGCACTTCGGTGTTCTCCTATATACCTTTTTTCTGCGCTACTTAGCCCTCATATGTTTTTATTGCACCACACCCTCATACATCTCACTCTTTCCGCCTTTTGAATACCTGTCATTCCACTGTTCTATTCTTTCTCCTTCGAGTTTGCACACTGACCCCGGTTTGAACCCTTCCACACATACGATTGTCCCCGTATGGACGTGCACATGCATGTATGTGTCCATAGGCACGGGTATTGGTATATATGTGTATACGCATATACATGCATGTATATGTGCTCTTGCTTGTATGCATACACATGTATGTGTGTGTATATGTATGTGTATGTTGATATGTATTAGTATGTGCACTTCTTCTTGCACGTGTACATATGTATACACGCATCTGTGTGTGTGTATACATGTATTTATGGGCCCTTAGATACTTTCAGATATTGCCTGTGCCTTTGTAGTCGACGTACCTAGATAGCGTTCCCCCACTCGTGTATTTTTAGAACCCTTCACCTCTGACCACAGGGTATAAATTACAGCTACACCCGTGAGAAATTCCTTTCATAGCCTGACCACTGTCCACGACACACAGGGAAGTCAACATATTTCGATTATTTTGTTTTTGATGTTTCATTACTAGTTAGCTATGTAGGATTAGTTTTATTTATTCACATATCTGTGTGTGTATGTTGTTTGTTTGTTCCTGCTGAAGGCCTATTGAGCCGAAACGTCGTTTGAATCTGTGTCGTCTACTAATCACGTAAAGCTTCTAACATACCATTTTTTATTTTTTTTCAATTTTTCCTCGAATTCAGCTTTACTGCAGCTTCGCATTTTTATGCATTCATTTGCATTTCTTTGCCTTAACCCCTTATTCGATATTAACTCTCTTTTTGCTTTGGCCTCTTTCAGAACGGTTTCATTTCTCTTCTTAGCTGTCAATGGTATTCTCAACATTCTTTTGTAAAACCACATTTCTACAGCCTCCAGTGATTTTCTTGTCTTTTGTCTAATTGTCCAGCATTCACATCCATATGTTACGACTGGCTCTACATAAAATATTTATAAAACTATGAATTAACCAAACATTACAGATTTGTGAAGTTTGACCCTTTCACAATAAACGGGAACATAATTCCAGAACTCAGATATGTTGGTGACACAGTCCTCCTCTCAAACAGTGCAAAAGGATTAAAAGAGATAATTGAGTATGTTTAAAAAAAACACAATGAAGAGCAAAACCTCTATCCTCTATCTAAACATACAGAAAGCTAAGATAATGTCCTTTGACTAAACAAAAAGCCAACCCAAAGTCATCATGAACAGTGCAGAACTTGAAATTATAACAAACTATGAATATCTGGGATCTATTGAAACTAACAATGGAGACTGTCAGAAAGAGATCAAAAGAAGATTAGCAATAGCAACACAAAAATTAAATGCTATGAAGAACATGTGGCACAACACCAGCTAGGCAGCAAAATTAAAATTATAGATGGTGTGTATCTTCCTGATAGTAATATATGGTTGTGAATCATGGACTATCTTGCAAACAGCAAGGAAGAAAGTTGATTCATTCGAAACAATGCTACAGAAAAAATTGTTAAGATACCATGGATAATTAAAAAAAAAGAGCATTGAAGACATATTAAAAGATTTAAACATTAAAAAGAATTGGCTTATAAACACCATTCTGTAGAGGAAATTAAAATAATATGGCCACGTCAAAAGATGCAGCAGCCTGGAAAGAACAATAGTGGAAGGTGAGGTTCTTTGGCGATGCATCAGGGGAAGACCAAGAAGAAGGTGGTTTCAAGACATCAAGGAGACCTTAAAGATAACAACAGAAGACGTGGGAGATCTGGTTAGAGCCAGAGATTCTTTTAGATGGGCTATGGTGAATGCATTATTCTGCAAAGGACCTGCGACCTGACAATGAATTAATCGTCTGACAGCACAAATTACAATTACAGAGTAAGAGATGAAATACGTGAGAAAAGGCTTGGGCATCTTAGTAGCCATTGTCGACAAAAAGTCACTATCCAGACAGCTCGCTGGAGTTGACTTCATTCAACAGCATCAGGTAGCATTGTAAAATAATTTATGAATCATGTGATTACCTCACTCAGATATTTATGCTATTTTGTTTTGCATGTTAATAACATTTACATATTTTGCTGGTAATTTACCAAATTTTTTTCCTGAAAAATTTTGAAGTGAAATGCTGTTGTCGAAAGAAAAGATTTACAGTTAATTCTGACTGAATTTGGTAGTGAACAAAGTGAATCTACTGAGGAAAGAAGTGACACCGGTTCACTGGACTACGATAAATATTTTTGGACAAAAGTTAAAGTGCTAATTGTGACAGAAAGCTTCAAATTAAGAGCCTTTCTCTTTGTAAAACTGTATTTTATTTGTAAAATGTTTTGTTTGTCTCAGTCACGAAATGTAAAATGTCTAATTGGTGAACATATTATTTTCAAGTGGGTCAAAAGTAGCTACTGTTGTCAAAATTAGATGACGCTTGGAAATGTGTCATACAAAAAAATTTTGGTGCTAAAAGGGTTAATTCCATCAAAATCTGCTTCTGACACATTTAATGAAATAATATTGTGACTGGGCATTTTGTTTGCAGCCGAATTGTCACGAGAAATATAGCTCACTCTGTAATCAAAAAGTTCGCCCCGAATAGCGACAACTACGAGCCCTATGTTTTATCTAATGTCACTGGAAGGATCAAGAAGTACATTTTTTGACAGTTTCATAAAAAGCGTACATGGCTGCCAGGGAAAAAAATGGATTAACACGCAAAATTCAGTTCCTAGTCTCTGGGGACTTCATCAGAGTTGAAAGCTGGCGAATGCAACAACAACAATAAAAAGCGTAACTTAGAGGTATTATAATTTAGGCTTAAAGACAGTTACAATACGTGTCATTGTTCTAATTGTATCTAACTTGTTCCTTTCTCTTTTTTCTCCCAGTCACGTTTAAATATATGCACAATTTTTGTGTCAGAGATTGTATGGGAAAAGTTTAGATGTGGATCAGGATTCTATGAGCCCTACGTCCTGCATTTTCCTGACTACAGCCGTGGTAAGTCTCTCGTAGCTCGTATGCCATTTTTTCACATTTGAACCACTAAATTTTGGTAAACAAAGTAAAAGGCCAAAAGATATATTGAAAACTTTCTGTGATTCTATTTTGGAGCATGACACTAATCGATAGAGGTGTTGGTTTTAACTCCTGGAATCGGAAGTGAAGCTGGGTATAAGTAGAATGATTCAACAGAATAACCAGCAAGCTATGGAGATATACATACTTTATGTTATTGAAAAAACATTGTGAGCAAATTGTATTACAGTGGGGCATTTCCAGTAACCATTATTAATTCTTCAAAATTTCTGTTTTATTAACTGAGTAAAGTCATATATCTACAGGCCTCCTGAACATCTACATGCGCTGCTCAAACAATGTAGATTTACGCTGGCTTGGCCACGTACTCCGTATGTAAGGAGGCAGCATACCGAAAGATATACTTTATGACAACTAGCAGATGGCAAAAAAAACTAGGGGCACCCAAAGCTTCAATTTGTGACATGAAGACTCTGAACATAAACCCTGCGGCCTGGGAAGAAATAGCTGCAGACCACAGTCTTTGGAAACACACTCTAAAGCTTCAACTCAAACAAGAATCAGACAGATTCATAGAAGAAGAGAATACATGGTGAAAGAAAAGAAAAAATAACATTTCCAGTGGTGCTGAAAAGTCCAGTCAACTATGACTGACGGAGGCTACTACTACAGTCATATCATATCTCACTTTTTACTTTAACACTGCCATTATATATGTTTGTTGTTGAAAATAAAATTATAGAGTTAATCTTCTTGTGCATTAGGCTATCATCATTGTACTACATAATGTCACAGCTGTTTGCTTTACTCTCAGAATGGCATTTTATTTCTGGTCTTAGAATTTTTACAATTTTCATGGGTGAAGATGGCTTGAGTCTTCTACATTCCTTTCACTCTCACAACTGATATATTATAGGAGAGGTTCCAATTTATGATACCACACAAATATATAACATTTATTCTTCATTTTTGTGTTAATGATTTTTCAATAGATTGATGCCAATGAGAATAACTTATTCAAAGGTGGACACAATTGGCACTGATATGAAATATGCATTTTTCAACCAAAAATTAATATTTAGAAAAATCTAAATTCACAAATATAATTTCTTTCAAATAACTTCAGTGTATCATAAAAGATTGACTGGGGGACTGGTTGGTCTTGAGACAAGACGCCAGCCTCGAAACAAGAAGGTTGTGGGTTAAAATCCTGGCTGCACCAGTTGGGATTTTTATCTATGATTTCGCTCTGCGACAACCACCCCTGGTCTCAGCAGAAGGTCTGGCTTGAAACGTCAATTACTCATTGATTGAAAAAATATGAGTACCTCCAAAGACGGAGTTATCTACCTGTGCGGCGAGGGACCCCTGTGCACACGGCTGCCAGGGAAAAATGGATTAACACGCAAAATTCAGTTCCTAGTCTCTAGGGACTTCATCAGAGGTCAAAGCTGGCGATCAAAAAAAAAAATTGACTTGCAGGTTAAATAAGTAAGATTTTCTTTAAAGTATATCTTTTGGTATGCTGACAACTAACTGTGTGTTTATATGTTCGAAATTGGAGTCAACAACCATGGCCTAACATCATCAAGCGCTATACATTTTTAAAGAAATATGACGATCATCACTTTTGGGAGGATGTGAACTTCTGGTATATGGTGGATAGGCGGCAGGAACCATTGCAGGCTATGCATGAAAAGTGTTCCTTGTTGCAGTTTCCTCATATTCCAAGTCCATGGGGGACTGGTTGGTCTCAAGGCAGGATGCCAGCCTCGGGACAGAGAGGTTGTGGGTTCAAATCTCGGCTCCACCGGTTGGGATTTTTATTTATGATTTCTCTCTGCGACAACCACCCCTGGTCTCAGCAGCGAGGCCCAGCTTGAAACGTCAGTTACTCATCGACGGAAAAAACATGAGTACCTCCGAAGCCGGAGTTATCTGCCTGTGTGGCAAGGGACCCCTGTGCACACGGCTGCCATGGAAAAATGGATTAATTCCTAGTTTCTAGGGACTTCGTCAGAGTTGAAAGCTGGCAAACGCAACAACAACAACAAATAAGTAAGATAATTAATGTATCACTAATAAGCAGCTGTGGTCCATTTTAACTCTTCAGTCTTTTGCCATTTACATGCAGATATCAGCATAGGAACATTTTACCATTGGTGGATAGAAAAGCAATATGTGTCATTTTGGCATGCAAGGTTTCTGTTTTTGAGATTGTAGTTCTGCCCTATGTGCCGTCTTCAGCTCGAAAGGACAATAGATAGATAGATAGGATAGAAAAGGACAAGTACTTGCAATGCACAATTAATTGGATTACCTTGTGTATTGATACATTTTGGATATTCAAATCAATATTATCTCCTAATTACAATATCTATCTGTAACTCTCCCTGTTACGATACCATAGTAAAAATTACTACCACTTAAATGTACCATTAGTTGCTCTAAAATAGTAATTTCTGTAAACTCTTGACACAATCCCGTATGTTTCTCAATAGGCAACATGGGGACTCAAAATTCCTGACTCAGGTTTATTTATGACCCGAGTTTCACCTCGTGGACCGGACGTGTTACAATGTCTATCGGTACGGTCGCCATAAGCGAAGTCTTCTTGGACCGCATAGTGTTATTTCCTGTGTTTCCTGTGTCACAAAGGGTTGATTGATGCCTGCAGGTGACCAGGAAATTTCCCTGGTCACAGTTGAAAAAAAAAAAAAAAAAAAGGCAAATTTCTTGAAAATTGGCGATTTTTTTTCCCCACATTAAATGATGTTCGCAATCTCAAGAAAAAAAAATTCAACAGCAGTGGAAACAAATTAAACATGCAGGGGTCACTGGAAGTGCTAATTAATAAGGTACACGGAGGGGGTAATGTTTGAACATGTGGAAATGTCAAATTTTGAGGAATTTGTGTTTTGATGCTGTACATTTTACTAGTGTCTTAATCTAGGAATAATATATTCTGCTACTATACTTTAAAAAATTATTTAATATTAATTTATTCAGTTTTGTCATTATGAAACACCAGTTTACTAATGAATACCATATATGGTATTTTTTAGATGAGCTGCTGGAAATTATGTGCTTGGATACCCCTGCATCGTGTGAGAGAAATCTGTACTCTTTATATATTAATATTGTTCTGTCAGTCTTCCACATGGTATGCCGAGACCTGAGGGAGCTACGTCACATTGTGAGTGTTTGTCACAAAAACGTCTGTTGTAATGTATTGTGTCTTTTCAACTATAAATGTTTGGTTTTAGCTTTGTCTCTTCCTTTATAAATATATGTTATTATGTATTTTGTTACCATATTGAGATTTATAGTTCAGTAAAGATTGTACACATTAAAGAAAACATTTTGTCTTCTTTTACCTAATGAAATTGCACTTGTTAGTGTCACTGAAATAACTTATAGGACTTTTGTGGATTTAAAAAATTATTTTTCACAATTTTCAGTAAATTATTAAGCCTGCCTGCTCCTTTAGTTCTCATGGGAGCCCATTGGTGGGACAGAAAATATTGAATTGTTCACTATCTTTCTCTAATCATATCTGTTGTGTGTCAGTTAGTATCTGTACCTAATGAACCTCTTAAAATGTTTGTCTGTATAGGCAAGGTTGAATTACCCATACTTCATTGAACCAGTTGAGAAAAATGAAGGTATGTATGTTATATTCTTGATCTTGTTTTTATATATTTATTCATTATATAGAATCATCATCTATGTAATCTGGCAGTGTCCTTTAACACTGTAATTTCTTTCCTGATTCTTCTTTCTTTCTGTTGTCCATCTGTTATTGCCTTGGAACATTACTTGAGAATAGAGGAATGTATATTATCTAATGTCTATAGCTGATGTATTACTTGTTATTTTAGTCATTTCCTTTTTAGATGTAGTGTTGTTTTTGAGCGTGTCTGGGCGATGCGCAGAATGGAAATGTTTTTGTTCTTTCATACATCTTTTATTCTGTTTATCCATCTTGTTCTAGGTCTCCCTCTGCACTCTGTCCTGATGTTTTGAGGAAGAAAGTTCTCGATGTTGTTTGCTGTGGTTTCATTTTTACAAATATCCTAACCTTTTCATTTGTTCTTTGTATATTTGTTCTTTGTATATATAATCCAGGCATGATTTAATTCTTACCTGTTCTCTGGTTCTTGCATTTGGTATTCAATATTTTTGTGTTTTTTGTTATCTTTCTCAAGCACCTCATTTCGCTGGTGGGGGCTTCTGTGTGTGGGCTTTGTTTAGTGGCCATGTTTGACATTGGTAACATAAAGTTGGTATAAAAATGCTGTTTACCATTTGAGCTGTTAATGGGATGTTTTATAAGTGGAGCCAGTTTGTCATTGATGATGTTTACTCTTGTTACCTTGGTCTCTGTCTCTCTACTTATACTTTATTCTTCTGTAAATATATAGCCCAAGTCTGATGACACAGAAAATGGGACTGGGTGGACTAGAGATAAAAACATCAGCCTTTGGGTAAGAAGGTCCCATGTTTGATTCCCGTCACAGGTGGGGGAAAATGTGAAGAAAAAAAGAAGAAGAAACGGATCTGTGGTTTCTTCATGGCTTTACCCTCCCCAGGTCTCTGGATAGTGAGATTCAATTTCGTGCCCTTTCAGATAACAGTGAAAAACAGGAGGTCCCGTTTGCAATCTGCGCAGGTTAAAGAACACTTGGCAGTTAGATATAAAAAAAGAGTAGGCCAAAAATTGCAAATGAATGCATAAAAATGTGAAGCTGCAGTAAAGCTGAATTTAAGGAAAAATTTAAAAATACAGAAAAATGGTATGTTAGAAGCTTTACGTGATAAGTGGATTGGGCCGAAACGTCGTTTAATCTGTGTCGTCCACTTATCACGTAAAGCTTCTAACATACTATTTTTCTGTATTTTTTAATTTTTCCCAAAATTAATTTAAAAAAGGATCTACCAAAACGTTAAAACTCTTGACGATAAAAATAAGAGATTACCTCTGAAGTCAGAGAACGTATGGTGGGGGACACCTGAGCACATGATAGCCAGTGTGAAAAATAGGAAAATGTGATATTCACGCAAAATTCAGTCCCTAGGGACTTCGCTAGAGATACAGACACAAACAGTGTACAGACACAAACAAACAATACAGAATGATCTCAGAACAGAGTACAAATGGCGTGTCGGGGGTACTTTACTATTTTACAGAGTACAAACTCCTCAGCACTAGCAAAGAATCCCCTTTGTGGTTTATTAGGAGAGTCCCCAGTAATGAAAGATATAGCAAATATGCTTCCATAGCATTTTTCATAGTGGAAACTTTAGAGTTTGACATGAGATTTAAGTCTCTCTGTGCTCATTTATTGAAGAATGATATTATGATTGATGAAAGTGAGACTCCAAGAATTATTAATCAAGGTAGGTACAAGAGGATGGGGCAACCGAAAGGACATATCAGAAGTGTGTGTATAACCAGCAAGCTACATAAACTATTGAACCTTTGATGTCACCTGCTGGGAAGGACTGGGCATTTATGGGTTTGCGAATCAATTCAGATGAAGAGGTATGTTTACAGCACTCGGAAAAAATGACAAATAATCAACAGAAAAAAGACAAAGAACAATATATGGACCAAAGCAGGATCGAACCCGTACTCAGTGGCACAGCACCTTGCCACGAAAAGCCAACTATGGCATTCTTTGTTTTTTTTCTGTTGTTGATTATTTGTCATTTTTTTCCGAGTGCTGTAAACATACCTCTTCATCTGAATTGATTCGCTAATTATCGCCTCGGAAGTTTCCCTCTATAATAATATTAATTTATTATTATTTGTCTCCATTTATGGGTCTGCTCTGAAAGCAATGAGTTCAGTTATTTTGGGTTGTAGTGATTCTTCTTCTTCTACTTTTCAGCTCCCTGTGGAGCATAGGTCTTCAACACACACTTTCCAAGCCATTCTGTCAATTGCCATTCTTTTAAGATCACTCCATGTCATCTCCATCATCTTCATCTCTGCTTCCATGTCTTCTCCAAGGATATTTTGTAGTGCTTATTGTGCATTATATATATATATATATATATATATATATTTATTGTAGCAATATTTATGCTGTTAAAGTATTTTAACAATGAATAATGTTCTTGTTTGTTGTCCAGTAAAACCATCAGACACCAAGAAACTTTGGAGGAACATTGAGCCACATTTGAAGAAAGCACTCACATCTGTCTACCTCAGAGAAGTATCGAGGTACATGTTAATGTGTGATGTTAATGTATGTCTGGGAGTAAAGGCATCAAGATGTATAAGGATCCGAAGCTGATGATAATAACAATTTTTTTTATAAAAAAAAAAAAGAAGAAAAAAG
Organism: Megaustenia siamemsis; assembly: GCA_032433765.1. Classification (NCBI taxonomy): domain Eukaryota; kingdom Metazoa; phylum Mollusca; class Gastropoda; order Stylommatophora; family Ariophantidae; genus Megaustenia; species Megaustenia siamemsis. The sequence goes on along the minus strand of JAVIAB010000125.1, from coordinate 76,136,599 downwards.
TGGTATGGTAACAGCTTTACGTGGTAATTAACAAAACAAAAGTTGACATTTCGGCCAAGTAGGCCTTCATACCTCAACTCAACTCAACAGTTGAGCAAAAGACTGGATATATATTTTTGTGTTGTTTGTTGTTCCAGCTGAAGGCCTGATTGGCCAAAACATCGACTTTTATTTTGTTAACTACCACGTAGAACTGTACATAACACTTTTTTTTTTTTTTTTAAATTGTCATGTATGTCTAACATTTTAAATTTATATGTCACATCATATATAACTTTGGAGGTGAAAGTGCACCTCACAGTAGCAGAGCTGAAAGTTGTCAGTGACACACAGCTGATCGCTGGCGCCAGGATTGGTGAACTAGAACCATTCAGATCCTGCTCCATCTCTCCATGGTGCCTCTAGTAACAGACTAACCTGTTTAGTCTAACCAAGCGAGTAGGGATCGAAGAGGGAAGACAACCTGGTACTCAAAAATGTCATGCTGAAGTCAGATGTGTTGGGCCCAAAGACGCAAATATCACAGTTATACTGCAAACCACAACACAATGCAGACACGGCCACTTAACGTCCTGTCAAGGGCGGATGACAAAGAGGTGTACTCCTTTCATCATCATCAAGTACCGGAGTACCAGGCCTGCTGGCGTAGGTGATCATGTCTCTCCACAACTTTCGATCTTGGCAGCTATTTATGATTTCTATTGTTGACCTTCTGCCAAGCCATTCTCTTAAGCTGTCTGTTATTTTTTCTCTTTTGCTTCCCTCTGTCTCTTCGTCCCTCAATTTTTCCAGTTGTTACAATATATTCCAGTTGTTCTCTTCTCATTACATGGCCAAAAAATTATGATTGTTTCTTCCTAATATTGGAAATTAGCTCTCTTTTTGCTTTGACCTCTCTCAGAACATCTTCATTACTCTTCTTAGCTGTCCATGGTACTCTCAACATTCTTCTGTAAAACCACATTTCTACAGACTCCAGTGATTTTTTTGTATCTTGTCCTATTGTCTCCATGATTCGCATCCATATGTTAAGACTGGCTCTATGTAACATTTAAGAACTCTTTTTCTTGTTTCTATTGTCAAAAATGGATTGCATAGTATCTTCCTCATTTTTTGGAAAGCTGCTTTTGCCTGAGCCATTCTGCATCTCACCTCTTTTGTACATCTTCCGTCTGAGGTTAACAAAGTTCCCAAATATTTAAATTCATTTACCTGTTTTAATATTGTTCCACTTGTCTTTATTTTGCACTGAGGTGATGTCTTTTTCTTTGTTGTTACCATTACCCCTGTCTTTTTGCTATTAAGGTTGAGTCCTTTATTTTTGCTTTCTTTCACTATAATGTCCAACATTTCTTGTAACTCATTTTCACTCTTAGCGATTAAGACTGTATCATCAGCATACCTTAGATTATTTATATTATGACCTCCAATGTCTAAGTACTCCTTTAGTCATTGGGAAAATGCAAGCAAGCATATATAACTTTCATCATCATATTATAAATACCAGTAGAAGACCGAGAAAGAGATGGATAAAGGGAATACTAGAGTCACTAGGAGGGATAACAACAGAAGGGCAAGGAATCGCAGATTGTATCTTCCCCCGACACCAACGGCAATGGAGGAAAGATAGAAGCAGTAGCCATAGCTTAATTCTAACAAGACAAATATAATTTTTTGGACACATAAAGAGTTACATTTACTTACTGAAAGTCATCAAGTAAAGAAGTACTGGTTGAACGAGGTAAATTTAGAGACTAAAGTGGACTGAAAACATCAAGAGAGGGACAAGAGAACCTGTAACAGATTGCAAAATGAAGGCATAAGACAATATAAAATGGCTTCCATTGTAGCCAGTCAGTACAATATAATGATGTGTCATGGTCTCATATTGTTTGATGAATCAATCAGGGTCTGATTAATTTCGGATCTTCTTTGCACTTTTCTGCGTTAAAGTCAAAATGATGATATGCTTGATACATCTGTGTTGATAAAGTGAGGTTGTAGGCTGACAACAGTCCGTTTTTGACGACTCAAGTGTTGTGAGTGAGACCTTCCACCGTCTAGACTTGATCTGCGCTTTACGTCACACATTGGTGCTGTTCATGACCGTTGATGGTATTCTATGATGCAAGTTATTTCCATGTACACATTAATGTAAACAACTTCGTCAGCCGCAGTTTTGTCTCTTTGGGGAATTTGCTTCGTGTTTTGTTCGTCGTAGGCTGCTTACACTAGAGTAATCACACAGAAATCTAAATGGAACGAGATTAAGTGTTGGGCGACATTTTTGTGTGCTACGTCATTGTAATGGTTCCCTAAACCGGCCGTGCGCAAATCTTATGGTCTGCTGTTTGATGTGCGACAGGGATAATTTGACGTCTGACTGTGTCTATATGATCGGAATTGGAGCCATCAACGATGGCCTAACATCATCTAGTGCTACAACGATCATCATTTTCAAGAGGACGTGACTTATCGGTATATGGGGATAGGCGGCAGGAACAATTGAAAGCTATGCATGAAAAGCGTTCCTTGTTGCAGTTTCCTCACATTACAAGTCACATGGCTGTATTAGTCACCTCTAGTGACTCGGGCAGATGGTGCTCGTAAACCTGGAAAGGCCGACCGTCTAAGGGCAAAATCCCCCTACAGAAAAGATCATCTGCTGCCTTGCAGGAAGATTGGGGACAATCAAAGGCTAAGGAAAGCAAACCTGAATAAAATGCTGGCTGAAATCGGATGCACTGGGCCACTGGCGCAGAACACAGTGCAACGTTTTAACGGGTGTTCAGTCGGAGTGGATATGGCAGACTCTAACTGTGATGTTCTGTCTGTGGGGGCGATCAACACACTTAGCCTGACAGCTGACTTCATGTGAGTGTCTGGGATCCTACTCTGACTGAGTCCTGATCGCAGACAGACAGACAAATCACTCAGTATACATGTGTGAGTGTAGTCTTGTGACTCTAACCATTTGAATGCCTTGGTCACTGCCATCACCTCCATTGTCATGCTACTCGTGGTCATGACGTATGCACCACTGTCTTCTTTGACTATTCTGCCTGCCGAGCATACTGTAAATGCCCATGCACTTCTTTGGTGTCGTCTTACAGATCCGTCTGTATAGATGACTGCATCTTTCTCATCGGTGTTATCGCAGATGAGACCGTTGACCTCAGCATTAACCACGACCGGGTATTGTTCCCTACTTTTCCTGTCGAGTGTGACAATACACGAGAAAGTCCCCTTGAATAACGTAGGCACCGGTATCCACTCCTCACTAACGCCGATATTGGTAAGCTCACAGACCTGTTTGATGACATATTCTGCTCGGCCCACCCATGATTTGCCTCTTTTTAGCCTGGAACCTTTCCCTGTGTTGAGCACGTGGTTCAATGGATGCTCTTTATCTGTACTAATCTTCAGGTATGCTCGTGCTCTCCAGATCTTGATTCTGTCATCCATGGTTGGAAAGTCAAGAAGATACCTCATTGCTACTGAGGGAGTGTCCCTTGTACATCCCAAGATAATGCGCATGGCTTCATTTTGTATTTTCTCCAGCCTATCAGTTTGAGTCGTACTGACAGTAAGAATTGCCAGGGCATGCTCGATTTGTGCGAGGACTAATACTTGGAACAGAAGAGTAAGTAGCCTCTGCTCGATGTTGGCAGCTGCCATGACCTTCCAGGCAACTAATCCTTTGGGGGATTTTGTTATCACATGGTTGACGTGGTCCCGAAAACACAGGCTGCGATCAAACTAAACTCAGAGGTATGTCATCAACTTGTCCCTGGTCACCTCATCAGCTTCCATTTGTACTACTAGTGTGATTGATAAGGGAGAACAATGAAACTGATGCTTTATTAGGATTAACCAAGGCACCGGAAACCCCACACCAGGAAGAAATGCGATTGAGTTCGTCTTGCATTGTGGAGGCAATTCTCTGTCTGTCTCTTCCCTGTCGATATACCAGAATATCCTCAGCAAAAGTCATAGTTCTTCCCCTCCCATCCAGATGTTGTTCCGTGATCGCTATTGTGTACACGTTAAATAGAACTGGTGACAATGGTGAGCTTTGTGGCAGCCCTCGACAGATGGATGTTGGCTCGGAAGACCAACTTCCACATCTGAATATCACCTTCCTCTGAAACAGTGCCGCGGCGATCCTCTAACAAGGAAGGGGTGCTTGTCCTACTGTTAGCAGGCTGTTGTGTCTTTTAACATGGCCCAAAAATCTCATTTGTCTTGTTTGAACTGTATTTAGTACTTCTCTTTTCATTTTTAGCTGTTTTAAGACTTCATCGTTTGTTTTCTTTTCTTTCCCTTCAATTCTACCTATTCTTCTATATACCCACATTTCAAAGGCTTAAATTTTCTGTTCTGTTTTCTTGTCTAATGTCCATGTTTCTGAACCATATAGGAATGTTGAGAAGATATAACATTTTGCTATTTTTAGTTTTAGCCCTGGTGTTATTTGTTTTGATGATAGTATATTTTTTATGACATTAAAATTACTTTTTGCTATTTCTATTCTTTTGCTTATTTCAGTTTTACATTTTCCATCACTGGTTATAGTATGTCCAAGGTAGTTTCTCTTCATGCTGTCAGAGGACAATAAAGTCGGTAATTGCAGTTGTATCCAGCAGAATGCAATTATCATCAGTAGAGTCCTTAACATTTGGGCTTTTGAGGACAGTGTATTTATTCTTTCATTGTCACAAACTCCACCCAAGAAATGCAGTTTACATTTTCTTGTTTGAGGCAGTGGTAGCGTAGGTTCTATGTCTTTCTGCAATAATGTTGTCGTGGATATGAATGAGAAGCAATGGCAGTAAAGAGCAAGCAATCGAAAGGAATTAAATCAAGTCTCTCACTCTGACAGTGAACCCCATACACTGATTTTTTTTCTTGCAGTGCTGACCCATTCATGAACACTACTGCAGCATTCTCATTATTTTCAGATATCAGTTGACAGGACTTGATAGTAATGTGGTTTGGGTCAAAGGCCACTGGTTTCATAACAACATAGTAATATGGTTTGGGAGTCAGCTCACAGGCCACTGGTTCCATAACAACATAGTAATGTGGTTTGGGAGTCAGTTCACAGGCCATTGGATCCATAACAACATAGTAACGTGGTTTACTGTCAACAACACTGAACAGACTATCCATATATTATTGACTTGTCCAATTGTACCTTCTGCTTGTGTCACCCTTCTTCGGTTCTGTCATGCTATGGATTTTGTTTATGTCACACATTATGCACATAAAACGCTTTAACACATTTGCCATCAAGAGGTTAAACGCACTGTAACTGCACCGTTTTTCAGAATAAAAAAAAAAAAAAGAATTTACAATAACAGTGATCAGATTAAGATTAATCTAAAACACACATTTTGTTGGGACAATTTATTCAGGAAGTCGCGAAAGAATGTAATAAGAGAATTGAAGTTTTAGCAGAAGTTATTGCGAAAACGTTGATAAATTAAAAGATGGGCTGGCTATGTAGGCTATGATTTGTGGCTCATGGTGCAGAATGCGTTAAGTTGAGCCAGTAGTGTCTAGATTTTATCAACAGGAGTTCAAGCAAATAGCTCATATTATATTATGTTCTCATGTTGTAAATGTGATTAATGTTGAGAGTATTCGGAAAATAGCCTGCATCGACATGGAGCTGCAGAAACTACAAGTTGATATCACAGTCCTTCAGAAAACCAGGTCTGTGGACTGTGGTTTGGTCGGGGAGACCTTAGCAGCCTCACCTACACTGAGTAGATTTTGCTGTACATAATTTTCTATCATCAAAAGAAATTGAAAATATCTGGAATCAGATAGTAGCATATTGAGAAAAAAAATGTAAAAAAACGGTCAAAAACATAGGAGATGAGATGATTTTAAAATCAGAAAACAAAAGGCACAGGAGAATGAATGAAGATGAAGCCAGGCACCACAAGTGCATCTTGCTCTTCCAGCTGACAGATCTGTCTGTTCAATATTGGCAGATTTAGTCATGAGAGAAGTTACTCAGAAAAACAGCATCCAGAATGAGACCAAGTTACTGACAAGTCATGAATGCTTGCCTAAACCACCTGTCAAGACACCAAATGTCATACAAATATAATTGTTAATTAACATAATTTTCTTTTTGCTTTGATGTCTGTCATTTTATTTTGAGTTTTGGTAATCGTATATTCACCATTTGTATTGCATTTAACTCTTTCAGCATGGAGGCTTTTTATCAATGTAATGGAAGAGATTTCAGAGACAAAATTTTTCATGGTTTTAAGAATCATCTACATTTTATATTCACCTAACATGTAACATATTATATATGAATTTTTAGATATTTGAACAAGGAATTAGATTTCACCAATACCAAGATGACTCAAGGCATGTAAAAAGAATATGGTTTGATGACGTTTCACACTAATTAAATTGAGAGTGGCGCAGTCTGCGGCAGAAATCGACATGGTGTACAGTGTGGCGAAACGTGCAGAAAGAGTTAATAAATATTACATATTAATCTTAATGCTAGATATTTATTGTGTGTTTAGGTCTCCTTCTCTAATTTACAAAGTTATCTTTTAATTTTGTACTTTCAGTCGCCAGTGGGAGTTGCAACAACAAGCAGAACTGTCCGACCTAGACCCTGAACTCCATAAAGGTGATTGAAAATAGATTCAAGACAACCAGTCTGTCTGTGTTTCTACCTTGTGTGTCAGAAATGATGACAGTGACTAAATGTTTAAAAAATACAAATCTTAGCCACATATATAAAATCAAAAACATCATTATGGCGTATATTTCATATCAGGGTTTTCTGAGACCGAGAATAACGGTTGCATGCCAGTGTGGTCACCATGAAGTCATAGTTTTATTTTTAATTTAATCCTGTTTTGACTACTGTGATTGGCATTTATTTCCACCATATTTGATTACAATAGGTTTTGATTCATCCACTGTCAATCATAGCCATCAATTAAAATAAATTCTTAACGCGTTCCCTTTCTGATTATTTTGCTGGTCTGAACAGAATTATCTAACTTAGATTTGTAAAAACCCAATGTCAACAATGTCAATATTCTGTAAAAAAAAATTTTGTTTTGTGCAACATATCATATCATCTAAAAAATTAAAGAAGGAATATTGCTCAACATGGATATAAAATTTTTTTGACTTAAAATCATTGGGGTAAATATTTAAAATGTGAAAAAAGAGAAAAATAAAACAAAAAAAAATTGAAAAAATTAATGACAGACTTCTCAGTCACAGTACAATGGATTATAATAATGTAAACATGCTATTTCTTACGGAAATCTGGTATACTTACCTTTCATAGCTATCATAATCTTTTAAATAATCCATGCAGAAATATAGTTTCATCTGTTTACCATTGGAGGTCATGATAAAAAAAAAGTAAGAAAAAAGTAAAGTACCCCCGTCACGCCAAGTGGCGTATAGGGAATATGGTGTTAGTGACCATAAATTTTACAGACCTTCGGCACATGATTTTTGGGGTAATGTGGTCGGTATTACGCCCGTGCCGCTTCACTTTCCCAGAAAAAAATCCGGTACCCATTAAAGGCTGGGTGAACCCGGAAGCCGTCGGTTGGGATCGAACCCTACCCCTTGTCCTTTGTAGTCCAGTTCACTAACCATTGAGCTATCGCAGCTCCCAGGAGGTCATGATAACATGGCATAAAACAGGCACAAAAAAGTACAATCCAAAGTACACTTTATAAATTTAATGTATTCCCACGATTGGTAAATTAAAGCTTTTGGAAGTGGATGTAGCAGGGGAAACCACTCTTCTGTACGATGAAACACTGTAAGACCAAAAAAAAAAGAGATACAAAAGAATTATTGAAACATTTTGAAAGAGCCATAGAGAGCGTTCTTTGGAAAGGATAGGCAAAGAGTTAAGGAATACATTTCCATAATGTCAGGCATCATTTTTAATCGACTGCAACAAATCATTACAAATGTTCACTATTTTTACAAATGTTCACTATCATTATAAATGTTCACTTCTTGTTTTATTAGTATTCAAAGGCCAAGTTCAATCCTGATCAACGGCTCAACACTCCTAGTTTCACCCAGCCTTAAACTGACCCTAGATTTTTCTTGAAAAGTAGTGCAGCCCTCACATCACCCTTTAAAATAAATGAGCTATTGATCACGGAAAAATATGGATACTAATACTATTTGTAGTTCCTAAAAGCTTGGCGGGAACCCTTTGCTTTTTTTTACCTCTCTGTTCTGGTAGTCACAGTTGATTCTTTGTATTACAAGTGGCATCTTAGCTATATTCCTACAATGTTTTGTTACATTTATAAGTGAAATTGCCTTGAGTCTACTTCATTCGGCTAATTCCTAGATTACGATGTCACCTGTGACTCACTTGTTTACAATCCCGTAGTAAAAATTTACTGCCACTTAATTGTAACATTAGGAGCTCTAAGAATAATGTTTTCTTTGTACATTTTGACACATAGCTGTGGGTTTACAGTAAGACAGACAAAGGGATTCAGATTTCCCATCTCAGGTTAATTTATGACCTGAATTTGACCTCAGATGCCAGATATGTTACAATGTCTATTGGTACGGATGCCATAAGTCTATCAGTGTGTTCAGCTACCTCATAGCGTTGTTCGCTTCGCTTCCTGAGTTACAAAAAGTTGTTTGATGTCAGCCGGTGACTGAGGAAATTTCCCTGGTCAAAATAAAAAAAAATAAAATCAACCATTTTCTTTGTTGAAAATTGACACTTTTTTTTTGCCTTGTATGAAATCTTATCTCACAAAATGGGGGGGAGGGGGGGGGGTGTGAGAGAGAGAGAGTATCAAACAACAATGGATACAAATCAAACACCCAAGTCACCAGAAGTGATAATTAGGAAGGTACGCAAGGGGTGGGGGTGTGTTTGAACATGGCAAAATTTCAAATTTGGAAGAATTTTGTGTTTTGGTGTGCTAATTTTTACTACCGTGTCGTAATCTAAGGTTAAAACTGTCAGCTATGAATCAGCTTTTCATTTATCTAGAACAATATTTACATTGTTTGTGTATGTTTTTCTGTGTTCATCAGGGGCTCGGCCAAGATCACATGTTGAACTCCCATACTATTCAAAGTTTTTACTCATAGCTGCTTACCTTGCTTCATATAATCCTATGAAGTGTGACAGGAGATTCTTTTCTAAGGTAAGCTTGCAGTAGGTAGAGTATATGCTAGCGATAGATAGATTGCTTGCTGGTTGTAGATAAAGCAATTACTGGTAGTAGAGTATATGCTGGCTGTAGGTAGAGTGTATTGACTATAAGGTTAAAATTGATTGGAAAATGTAGGTGAACCCAAAGATTTGATAAACATAGAGCCTCGTAAGTAAAGTAAAGAACCTCGTCACGCCAAGCGGCGTTTAGGGAATATGGTGTTCTATCTATTGACCTTTCGAGCCGTAGCCGGCCCATAGGGCGTAGACCAAGATACTCCCTCTCTTATCTGAATTTTTGTTCTAGCAGTTTTCTTTTAAAGATATTTTATCAAATCTCACCATTTGTCTCTGTTCTGTGCAAGCAGCTCTATCTCACTGAGGGAGCCGAATCCTGCTGCTCTTGCCTCTCTCATCAATGTTCTTCTCAGTGTCTCTCTGGGTCTTCCTCTTTTCCTCTTACCGGTTGTTTCCCATATGAGGGCTTGCTTTGCTATTCTGTTAGTATCTCGTCTCATCACATGTCCAACATATGACCATCATCTTTTCTTGATTACTGAAGATATCACTGGTTGATTGGTGATTTCTCTAATTTCCTCGTTTGTTTTGAATTCGTTCCACGCTATACGAAGTATTTTCCTTAGAGGTTTATTTTCGAATGCATTCAACTTTGTTTCTATATCTTGTTGTTTTCCAGCTTTCACACGCATACGTAAGGGTTGACAGTACATTTGATTTGAATAGTCTAAGTTTTGGGTTTGTGCTGATGAGTTTTGATTTCCACAACTTTTCAAGGCTTCTGAAAGACATTGCTGCTTTAGCTATTCTGATTCTAATTTCTTTGCTTGTATCCCCTTCTCGATCAATGTGACTTCCAAGATAGGTAAAGTAATCGATCTCTTCTACTGATTTGTTTTCCATGTATATTTTGTCGTCTGTTGGAATTAAACTTTTCATGACTTTAGTCTTTTCATGATTGATCTCAAGCCCAATTTTGCTAGCTATTGATGATAGTTCATTTGTGTTTTCCTGCATCGTTTTTATCTGGCTGCTGATGAGAACTATGTCATCAGCAAAGTCAAGGTCCTCCAAATGGTCTCCTTGTATCCATTCGATGCATTTATTACCAGTGCAGCATTTCTTCATTATGAAGTCCATAACATTTCCAAATAACAGGGGCGATAAAATACATCCTTGTTTAACCCCGGTTTCTATTGGGAAATATTCGCTCAGTCCTTCCTCTGTTCGAACTGCACATCCAAGCCAGCGCATTTCACTTAATCCTAAAATATCTAGATCGTATCTATCCATCTCGCTCGCGATTTGTGCATGTTTTGTCGGTGCGGCCATTGTACGTACATTCCAGAATCCTATTTTTGTTGTTTTAGGGCCGAAAAAACTATCACTACTATCTACTGCTAATTTACACATTCTGTATCAGGCCTATGTTTCATTAACAACATTGTTTTTACGATAGTGGCTTGTTAAACCTCTGATCAACGGTTCTATACCAAGCCAGAGAAAAATAATTCCTCCATTTTGGAAACAACCGGAAACGGTAATATGGTGTTAGTGACCATAAATTTTACAGACCTTCGGCACATGATTTTTGGGGTAATGTGGTCGGTATTATGCCCATACCGCTTTACTTTCCTAGAAAAATATCCGGTACCCATTTAAGGCTGGGTGAACCTGGAAGCCGTCGGTTGGGATTGAACCCTACCTCTTGTCCTTTGTAGTCTAGTTCACTGAGCTATCGCGGCCCCCGAGAGAGCCTCATACAAACACTTAATCCATTGCCCTACCAAGATTGACTGTCACCATTATTGCATAGTTGGAGGTCACAGAATTGTATTGTTACAGAAACTATTAATATTTCTTTGGATTGAAGAAGGGGCGCGGTAGTTTAGAGGTATGATGTCAGTTTCTGGACAGGAAGGATCAAAAGCTCACCTCAGGTGGTGGTAATTTTTCAAAGATAGGACAAATTTTAATGTGGTTTCTTCATGAAGTTACCCACCTCTGGTCTCTGCAAAGTGATATCCAGACTAGCCCTCCTGAATAGTGGTAATAAACAGGGAGCCCAGTGTGCAATCACATATGTTAAAGAACAATTGGCACTTACAAGTAAAAAAGAATAGGCAAAAATGGCTTCTGCCAAAGCAAAAATTGTTAAGCAAATCTACCCGTGCCGAAGACAAATGTGTTGGACTGAAATATGCAGATATCATAGCTTTGCCATAAATAAGTGGCACAATGCAACCACTTCATGGTTGAAAGCTGAGAAAATTGGATTGAGAACTCAATTGACAGCTAAAAATGAATAATGTTGATGTTCTGAGAGAGGTCAAAGCTGATTAACCAACATCAGGAGAAAACTAAATCATTATGTTTTTTGTTATGTAATGAGAAGAATTAAAAAATTTCCGGTTGGATCGAAAATGGAGGATTTGTTTTTCTCCCACTTGCTATCGAACCGTTGATCAGAGGTTTAACAAGCCACTATTGTAAAAACGCTTTTGTTAATGAAACGTAGACCTGGTGCAGAATGTGAAAATAATAAATGTTTAAGGAAAATACTTGGTATAGCGTGGAACGAATTCAAAACGAACGAAGAAATTAAAGAAATCGCCAATCAACCACTAATATCTTCAGTAATCAAGAAAAGACGATGGTCATATGTTGGACATGTGATGAGGAGAGATAATAACCGAATAATAAAGCAAGCCCTCATGTGGGAAACAACAGGTAAGAGGAAAAGAGACCGACCCAGAGAGACACTGAGAAGAACATTGATCAGAGAGGCAAGAGCAGCAGGAATTGGCTCACTCAGTGAGATCGAGTTGCTTGTACAGAACAGAGACAAATGGCGAGATTTTATAAAATATCTTTACAAGGATTGAAAATTGCTAGAATAAAATTTAGATAAGAGAAAGGGTATCTGGGTCTATGTGCTCTATGGGCCGGCTACGGCTCAAAAGGTCAATAGATATATATATATATATATATATATATATATATATATATATATATATATATATATATATATATATATATATATAATGAGTAGAAAACAACTGGAATTTATTGTGACAACAGGACAATTTCAATTTTGAGGGAGATAAGATACCAACAGTTTAAGGGTACAGTTTCATTAAGTAGTCAACAAAATAATTGATAAACAGGTGTAGAGATAAAAAGTTGTGGAGTGGCGTGATCACCTGTGCCACAATACTTGGTGATGCCATCAATTTATATTACTTGTTATGGATGTTGGTTGAGCACTTTTATGTTTTTAAGCACCTACAGAATCCATCCAGAGACAGGCAGATTTGATAATGCTGGGCTGCGCTAAAGATGAGCACAACTCTGTGACTAAATGTGTCCAACTCTGCGACTAAAGATGTCCAACTCTGCGACTAAAGATGTCCAGCTCTGTGACTAAAACTGTCCAACTCTGTGACTAAAGATGTCCAACTCTGTGACTAAAGATGTCCAACTCTGTGACTAAAGATGCCCAATTCTGTGACTAAAGATGTCCAACTCTGTGACTAAAGATGCCCAATTCTGTGACTAAAGATGTCCAACTCTGCGACTAAAGATGCCCAACTCTGCGACTAAAGATGCCCAACTCTGCGACTAAAGATGTCCAACTCTGCGACTAAAGATGCCCAACTCTGCGACTAAAGATGTCCAACTCTGCGACTAAAGATGTCCAACTCTGCGGCTAAAGATGTCCAACTCTGTGACTAAAACTGTCCAACTCTGTGGCTAAAAATATCCTTCTCACAACTAGACTGTTGCGTAAATCATTTAAATATATCAGCAAGAGCCAAATCATAAAAACGATCAACACGCAGCCGCCATGACACCAGAAAAAAAAAGTGTAATTTCAGGTAATTAAAATAATTTTTTAATGTATTTATTATTTTTTAACATTGCTTCAAGTGGTTGCTCATTTTTTTTTGTATCTTTCTAGTTTGGAATCAAAACATCCAAACGTTCAAAGCTGATTAAGAAGAATGAGAGGGTAAGTACATTTAAGTAGCATGAATTTTATGTTTATCTTTTGAGCCTGGCCTTTCTTCGTGCTCTCAGGTTTAATCATATTAAATTAACACTGACAAAACTAGCTGCCGTGACTACATCAATGTGCTGAGTTCTAATTTTCTTAAGATTAAATTATCTGATCATCTTATTAACTGAGCAAATCTTTAAAAACATCACAGAGATGCCAGGCTTAAGCATTAATGGAAAGATAATCAATAACCTAAGATATACTGATGATACTGTATTACTAGCAGAAAATCCTAAAGATTTACAATTACTTAAAGTAGTAAACATGACAAGCAAAAAATATGGATTAGATATGAGTATCAAAAAGACTAAAACTATGATCATAAACAAACAAAATACTCAAAACCTACAAGTGTATACCAAAATGGAAGGAATAGACCTGGAGACAATTCAGAGCTACAACTACCTTGGATATACTATAACCAGTGATGGAAAATGTAAAACTGAAATAAACAAAAGAATAGGAATGACAAAAAGTAATTTTAATGCCATGAAAAATATACTAACATCAAAACAAATAACACCAGGGCTAAAGCTGATAATAGCAAAAATGTTATATCTTCTCAACATTCCTGTATGGTACAAAAACATGGACATTATTAGACAAGAAGATAGAACAGAAAATTGAAACTTTTGAAATGTGGTTATATAGAAAAATATGTAGAATTGGGTGGAAAGAAAAGAAAACAAACGATGAAGTCTTAAAACAACTAAAAATGAAAAGAGAACTAGATACAATTCAAACAAGACAAATGAGATTTTTGTGGCATGTTAAAAGATACCCCAGCCTACTAAAAGTAATATTAGAAAAGAGAATACAAGGTAAAAGAGGCAGACCATGACTAACGTAGACGAGTATCATCAAAAGATGTAAAGTCAGCCTATGACAACCTGTACCATCAAAGCAAGAGACAGAACAGAATGGCGCTGCCTGGTAGCCAACCTTCTATGTGGAGACAGCATTCAATGATAATGATCATCTTATTGTGTTAGTCCTTTATGCACAGATATCTTTCATAATCTTTACATCAAAAAGTAGACATAGATATCTTTCATAATCTTTACTTCAAAAAGTAGACACAGATATCTTTCATTATCATTACTTAAACATCAGGCAGAGATAGCTTTCATAATTTTTACTTTAGAATGTAAGCTAGTGTGACCCATTAAAGTAGCCTGCTCCATAGAGGGATCTAGTTTGATTATTTTTTTCCGATATTTTATTAACGTTCTATACTCAGCACTAATGTTTACTTTCAAAATAATCATCATTTACAATTAATTCCTTCTTTAGTCTGCAATAAACACCAGTCATATGACTGCCCCACATTGAGATATTTGTGGATTATCATCATTGCATTCTGAACATGTCCATAGGTGCTCAGATGCCCTCCTGAGCATGTCCGGCCTATAAATCCAGCTCTGTGTTGGTAATTAAGTCACCTTATGCGCCCACTAAGCTTCTCTTTTCTGGCTGTATCCCTTCTTAACTTCCATTTCTTTCACCCGAAGAGGGAGTGGAGATAAGCACTCAAGGTTATCAAAGTCCTGTGCCTTTCCTGCATCTTGGAGGGTGTTAATGCTGTCCACGATCCATTAGTTGACCGCTTTCAATGATAGCACAGCTAGCTAGTCTGTTCAGACGTTCAATTCCCTGGACTCCCGTGTGTCCAAGGATGTAGACAAAGGTAACTCTGCATATTGACTTATGCAATGACTCGACCCACTGCCTGCGTTCAGAGCCCACCTCCAATTTTCTTGCTCATCGAATCACTTAATGTGCAGGCATGGATTTAGTCCAGCCATATAAATGCCCTAGTCACTGCCACCACTTCCATCGTCATACTACTCGTGGTCATGCCTCACATACAAAACTGAGGTCAAATACTGTTGGTCATGCTAGCTCAAGTTCCAAAATTTACATCAACAGCAAACAAACCTGGTTAGACAAAAGTGTAAATCACAGCTGAAGATACTAAGTAAACCATAAGGCACAAAACAACTCATTAAGCAAACTTAGGAGTTCTAATATTGTCCTCCTAGAACAATGATTTCTCACATTTTTAGCATGTCTTTTCAGTCTGAAAACAGCTGCAAATTTGCCAGACTGTTAATTTATGTCCAATGTAATGTAATTCCATATGATCTGAATTTTCTAAGTTTCCTAACATCATTTAAATTAACAATTTTCAAGTACAGTTAGTCACTTTCTGGACCCAAAATACTGTAACTTCAGAGCAGAGATTTTATTTTAACACATAGTCTTTAATTTTTGGATCTTGAATTCAAAATTTGTGACTATCTTAATTTTTGTTTCACACTCTAGATGCTTAGTTGATAACTAGCATGAATTTTATTTGTTTAAAATAGTCTTTTTGACATTTTTTTTTTTAAAAAAAGGGGGTCACATTTTTTTTAAGGTTGAGATTTATATATTTTTTTCCTGTATTCCCCTATATCATGGTGACTGAGTTTTTACACTCGTTCCTAATCAGAATAGTCTGGATTAATTCCCAGATGTGGCTTTTCTATTTGTTTTGGGGTGACATGGCTCCTTTGTTCACCCCAGTGTTTGAAAATGGGCAGCAGAGATTTTTTTCTTAAACTTTAAAGTGGCCTAGCATGACATCAACTATATCACCAATGAAATGTGCATTAGGTCATTGGAAGATGTGGTCACTAACATCATATTCTCCATGTGCGCTTACTTTTATCAATGTTTCATTTGGACTTCCAGTCAATATGGCGGATGGGCGACAGGGAGCCGTTGAGGCACTGTCTAAAAAGTGTTCCTTGTTGCAGTTTCTTCATATCCCAAGTCCGGCTTGCTGCAGGAGCTACTGAGATTAGTGCTTTGTGCACACCGTGAGCTGTGTGTTTCATCCGGATGGTGTTTCTATATTCACATTGCTTGCGATGAATGATGATATCGTATGACAAAGGACAGTTCAGATGCTCTCACTGAAGTGCTATAATACACCTTTTGTCTTTTGGCATTTGCTGTGTTTGCTACGATGATGGCTGCAATTGCCTTTCTTTGTTTGGATTTTATGAGATGTTCAAATAACCATAATCAATCTTTTGTGCCCATATTTGTCAATAATTATGTCTAATACAGTTCTCTACAAACTTCCCCAGACAAGCAATCATCTTCTTGGCCCTAAAGTATTCCCAATCGATCGTATGATGGCCATATTCTATTCCATTGTGGAAGGAAAAGTTATTCCATCAGCTCATATAAATGTGCAAGTGAGTTCTTATTGAATATTTATACCTTGATATCCCCCATGTGGCTACCCCACAGAGAGGGGAGAAAAGAATAGCACCACTATTACCTGCAACGCATGTCATAAGAGGCAACTAAGGAGGGTTGGAAGTGTCGCCTGTGTAGTTGAGTAGGACGTGCATGGAGTGACCTTGTCAATGAAATTTACTAATGCATTTTGGAAAATGCTGTGATAAATGGTGGATCGGATATTTTGCATTTCTGATTTCAAAGAAACTGATTCCATAGATGGAATAGAATAGATAAAAAAAATAATAGAGTTTATGTTTGTTATCTGACAGGTCAGAATACACACCATGTAATAATATTTTATTAGAAAATGAGGTCTGCATTCATGTTATAAACATTTATGTGTGTGTGATTGTTATCAAATTGGGGGGACTTGGTGGTCTAAAGGTAAGAAGTTAGCCTCTGGGCAGGCAGGTCATAGGTTCAAATCCTACTAAAGGTGGTGGGAATATTTCACTTCAAATCCATGGTTTCCTCATGGTTTTTCCCTATCTTTGAATAGTGAGATCCAATGTTTAGCCCTCTTGGATAATGGTGAAAAACTAAAGGTCCCGTGTGCACATTTGCACATGTTTAAGAACCCTAGACTCTTCTATCTATCTATTGACCTTTTAAGCCGTAGGTCTGCCCATAGGGCATAGACTCAGATACTCTTTTTCTAAATTTTCTTTCTAGCAGTCTCAATCCTTGCAAAGATCTTTTATCAAATCTCACCATTTGTCTCTGTTCTGTGCAAGCATCTCAATCTCATTGAGGGTGCCGATTCTTGCTGCCTTTGCTTCTCTGATCAATGTTCTTCTCAGCGTTTCTCTGGGTTGCCTCTTTTCCTCCTACCTGTTGTTTCCCATTTGAGGACTTGCTTCCTAGACTGTTACAAGCTGAAAATAGTAGGCCAAAAATGGCCGCTGCCTGAACAAAGAAAAATTGTTAAGCAAATCTATCCATGCTGAAGGTAGATGTGTCAGACTTCAAGGTGCAGGTATTGCTGCTTTGTTGTAAACTAGCAACCCAACACATTCATGCCCACTTAACAAATGAGTGATGACAAGAAAAAAACCCTTAATACTCAAGCGATTAAGCATTTGTTTGTTGACCAGGTGGTTTGTGTTCATATCATATTGTGGAGAATCTGTTTTCAACCATCATAATTTCAGGGTTTGTTTTGTGGAGAATCTGTTATCAACCATCATAATTTCAGGGTTTGTTTTGTGGAGAATCTGTTATCAACCATCATAATTTCAGGGTTTGTTTTGTGCAGAATTTGTTTCCAACCATCATAATTTCAGGGTTTGTTTTGTGGAGAATCTGTTTTCAACCATCATATATTCAGGGTTTGTTTTGTGGAGAATCTATTTTCAACCACCATAATTTCAGGGTTTGTTCTGTGGAGAATCTGTTTTCAACCATCATATATTCAGGGTTTGTTTTGTGGAGAATCTATTTTCAACCATCATAATTTCAGTGTTTGTTCTGTCTCTGAAAATGGATACTGAGACTTTATCGGGAAAGTATGGTACCCTGATTTCATATTGACCACATCACTCATTAATGTGCTGCATTATTTTTCTCCATAGGAGGAACAAATACCTTTTATCCTGTTCTTCTTATACTAGAAGTATGATTTATAAATATATAAACTGTAACAAAAATACTCTGGTATGTTAATGTTTACCTGTTCCTTTCCATATTTACTTGTAGATTAGCTCCTTGGTAAATCTTCATCTTTTGTGTCAAATTGGCGGAGATGATAAAATAACGGCCCCCAAGTACAAATGCCTGGTAACACTTGACTTTATTCGATCTATTGCCAGGTAATAGTATTATTCAGTTTTATTTATAGAATTTGATGTGAGAATTTTTTGGGCTTACTATAATTTGTGTAAATTCTTGTACTTATATTTGCCTCATATTCAATTACAAGAATGGATTTGTAATTTATTCACTTCATGTTTGTAATTATCATTAGTTATTATATTTTGTTCTTAAATTATTATAACTTACTTTCATAATATAACATGGTTTAAGTAATGTTTTTTTTTACCAGGTCTTTTTTTCTTAAGTCTAAATGTTTGTGACCACTTTAGTTTCTCATGTTTGATGTTTTACAGTCTAAAATAGAGAAACAAATTTTAGGTCACTTCACCATAATTAGTATATCAAAACAGCTTTTGTAAGGAAGCTTGCATGTTGAATTAGTGACCTGGTCACCTGTGTAGCTACCAGAGTGATTAAGGGATGGAGCCACTCTTGCCTGCCACACATGTCGTAAGAGTGACTAGGAAGGTTGGGGATACGGTCTTCACCAGTGCTGTGGAGTCTGTGCATCTGAGCTGAAGTCATCTTCAGTGCTTACGCTAGTGTGTGGCAGGCGTGCTTCATACTGGGAAATGTGCTGAGGAGGGGATCTGAACACCATGGAGTTGTCCGCTGTTCAATGATGATCTATCGACTAAACTAAAACTAGTGACCTGGTAATTTGATCTGCATTCAAATCTCTATCCACGAGGAAGAACACCCCAGAAAACAAACCAATGCCACCTAGCAGTTACCATTGGGAGAGGGAATGACTATGGAAGAACACGCAGAAAAAATCAGGACACACGCAAATACAAGTTGTGACCAGCTCAACTGTGTCATGATGTTGTTCTTACCTCTCCATATACTAGTACTGACCATGTGACCAGCTCATCTTGTGTCATTACGTTGTTTTTACCCCTCCATTATGAAATAGGACAAAGAGTTAAGTTTTTACAATCTCAACGATGAAGATGAAGAAGAGACAAATTATTTTAAAACTTGTATAAGAGTACTGGAAGTGCCATAATACAGAGGTCAAGATTAGAAAGGACCTTAACAACAGGGCTCTGTGGTTAGATTCAATTTGGGATGGAACTAACCAGCAGAAAGTCATAAGTCTCTTTGGGACGGTTGCAAAATTCAAAGTGCGTGATGCATGTAATGTTTTGTCATCAGAAAAGTGGATGAGTTGGAAGTTTGTATTATAACAGTCTCACAACTCTGACCTTGAAAGAACAAGGTTGATCCTGAAAAAAAAATAGATTCACATAATTTCTTGAAGAAATTGGATGCGACATTGATATACAGCAGAAAAACAGAAGCTAACTCTGAGCATTAAACAAATAGAAGGGTTATATATATTTTGATGTTCCGGTTCTATGGCTCTGACTAAAAAACAATGTTAGACCTGAAAACAAAACAAAAAAACAGGTGCCATGTTTTGTCTTGTGGAATAATTTGGTCATGACATTGATATATAGTTCACAGACTCTGCTACAGGGTGTTTATAAAGTCTCACTACACTTGGTATCTAGGTCAATTTGAAAAAAAAATGTTTATGACGTCATCACAATATGTGCTCCCACTGTCAATGAAATTTGTTGAATAAGTTTATTGCTACTGGAAATGTGGAAGATGCTCCACGATCTGGTAGGCCTGCTGTGAATGATGAAATATGTTTAGATATCCAAGACAGAATCCTTAAAAGTCCAGACAAGTCATTAAGAAAACTGTCGCAACAAGTGAACTTACCATTGAGTACATATTGTGATGACGTCATAAACATTTTTTTCAAATTGACCTAGATACCAAGTGTAGTGAGACTTTATAAACACCCTATATAAACAATTCATCATTATCATCATCAAGTACCAGGCCTAGTGGCGTAGGTGATCATGTCTCTCCACAACTTTCGATCTCGGCAGCTATTTATCATTTCTGTTGTTGACCTTCTGCCAAGCCATTCTCTTAAGCTGTCTGTTATTTTTTCTCTTTGCTTCCCTCTATCTCTTCGTCCCTCAATTTTTCCAGTTGTTACAATAAATTAAAGTTGTTCTCTTCTCATTACATGGCCAAAAAATGATGATTGTCTCTTCCTAACATTGGAAATTAACTCTCTTCTTGCCTTGACCTCTCTCAGAACCTCTTCATTACTCTTCTTAGCTGTCCATGGTATTCTCAACATTCTTCTGTAAAACCACATTTCTACAGACTCCAGTGATTTTCTTGTCTGTTGTCCTATTGTCCATGACTCGCATCCGTATATTAAGACTGGCTCTACGTAACTTTTAAGAACTCTTTTTAAACAATTCATAATGTCAGTGAAATGAAGAACAAATTATTGAACACAATCTGAGAAAGATAAATAAGGTAATTCTGACATAAAAAGACATAACAACATGCTGAAAGTCATCTTAGGAGGAGAAAGGTATAAAGAATAAGTAGCACAAGAAGTTAAAAGTTCAAATGGACTGACAATATGAAAACGTACTAAAACATCAGCCATAGAGTATACTATCAAGGCAAGAGAGAATAGAATAGTGTTCCAAGGTAAACACACTTGGAAGCTTAGTTGCAGAGATGTCACATTATAATTAATGTCCATGGCTGTAAGACACTCAAGTTAAAGACAACAATGGTGCATTTTGAAGTTGTCTTGCCCACTAATGTCAGTTTTTCCACACAAAATACAAGTGTATTTATATTTTTGAGTGTGAATGTTTGTAATATTTTCTTTTGACAGAACTGTTCACTTTGATGTGATGAGATACCTCTATGACTTCTTGTAACATCTAACAAGCTGGTTCAACATTTCTTCACCACCTGTGGCTACTAACAATGCTGGGAATGGTTGTTATGTAAAAAAAAAACATGTCATATAAAACATTTGTTACCTGTAAAAGGTTGTTATTAAAGAATTTCAATGTAATGTCAGTTTTAAATATCTTTCCTTTTGGAGTAGTAACTTTAATACCAAGTACATTGGGTCATCATCAGATACCATTTCTGCTAACATAAGTGACCACATCCCTAATTTCTGTCCACTGTTGTTTATGAGTTCCTGTTATTAACTTCCTACTAAACAGTTCTCTTAAACTGTCTGGTATCTTAACTCTTTCAGTACGGAAGGCTTTTGTCAATGCAACGGAGGAGATTTCAGAGACAAAATTTTTGATGGACCTTATGGTCTTAAAACATCAATCTACATGTTTTATATTTATCTAACACTTAACATATTATATATGAATTTTTAGATAATTGAACAAGGAATCTGATTTCATCAATACCAAGATGATACAAAACATGTAAAAAGAAATATTGGAGATAAACGACCAACAACAAAAAATTGAAACATCAAATTAAAACCACAACTGACTACTTACCATCATGTAGATCTGGTCATAGTAATCCAATATGAATTATTTTGTGAAAAAAACAAATATCAATATGTCTCTAAGCAGCCATGAAAGTTTGGTTGATGTAGCATAACAATAACTGATATTTTGTCATGCACAATCACAAGTGAGAAAAATGAAATTTCAACTTTTTTGGGAAAAAATCACTATGTACACAATATTGACACTTTTGTTTGACTACACACACACAAATCACTATATACACAATATTGACACTTTTTTTTCAATTAGACAAAAAACACTTTCTCCATTTATTGTCCATGAAATGCCTTGAAGCATGCATTTGGATGAAGATGTGGTTGAATTTGACATCCCGAACAGAAAAAATGAGTCCGTGCACGCTTTGTTGGAGTTGAACAATATACGCATTCACGGTCTCTTGCGGCATAATCCACAATGTGACGGCTTCCTCTGGATTTTGCGAGACAGCTTGCCTCTGGCTGCCTTCCTGGAAGTTTCATTTCTTGTTGAATGACAACATGTTGTGTCAATTGACTCATCAACATTTTCTTATACTCTTTTAAAGAGACTCTTTTGTCGCCAGTAGCTCGGCATAAACAAAATAAAATATACGCATTTACCTGCGACACTTCCAACAGCCAGAAGAAAATTTTTTTCCACCATTTAACAGTTTTGCGTTCAAAGACACAGTAATATGCTACCTTCTGGTCTAGTTTGTCGCACCCATTCATATTTCTATTGTAGAAATAAATCATTTCTGGCTTGTTTACATCTTTTACTGCTTTTGTTTGCACTCTGGCATCAGAGGATACCATCACAACATTTTTTTTTGCCTTCTTATCTCTGAATGCAACACAGAGCTTGGTTTTATCATTATGCATGTACCATTTCATTGCTCTGTGCTCCAGAGATAATGTTTTGGTTTCCTGCGGAAAGCCAACACGACGAACATTGACAGTCCCAGTATTGTACTGCTTCTTCAAAAGAAGGTGATCAATCAATTTTCGTGTGGTGTAATAGCGATCAGCAAAAATTTTATGTCCTGTGCCAACATGCTCCAATAAAGTGTCGAAAACTTGTACAGCATGTCCACCATCTGTATCAGCCTCAGGATTGTAGGAAGTGTTTCTTCCAAAATAGGTTAGAATGTTGACAACATAACCCGTGGCAGCGTCGCATAGACCAAAGGTCTTGATGTGGTACTTGCTTGGCTTCGAGGCATTGAACTGCTTGAACTGCCATCTACCCTTATAGCCTATGACCATCTCATCAATGCTAAGTTCCTGAAAGGGATAGAAGGCTTTTCGGAACTTGCAAAGGAGAAGATTCATGAATGGTTCTATTTTTTCTTTGCCTTCCGCTGCCTCATCACCACAGTGCAACATTGTGTGGTAAATGTCCTGGAATCTATCTCGATTGAAAGCATGGTGGATCCAAGGAATATACAATTCTGCTGATAGTGACCAATAGTCAGCAATAGAGGAAGCTTTGAACAAACCCATATATATCAGCACTGCCAAGAACTTGTCAAGTTCAGGTCTTGTGATGTCTTGCCACCTTGCAAACACAGAGCGCTTGCGTGCAGGAGTGTTGATATCAGTTCTTTTCTTTGCATAAGAATTGATGCTAGATAACAAAGTTTCACAAACTTCATCATCAAACAATGACCCAAAAAAATCCAATGCAGAGGAAGAATCTGTGAGGTGCTCAAGACTAACTCCTGGCTTTCGCAGTGGATGAAAGCAAAAGTTATTTTCAGTGCTGCCAGTTGTAATTTCTGACCACTCAGACTCAGCTGGGATGATAGGTCTAGATGAGCTAGGCCTGGCAGTTGGGTTAGATGTGGCTTTCTTGGTAGTTTTATCACTTCCTCTGCCCCTACCTCTACCTGCAGCTGCTTTTGGTTTTTTTGGTTCTGAAGGAATGTATTCCTCATCACTGTCAATATTCAAAATGAGACTTTCATTTTCCTCTACTGAAAAATCGATAATATCAGGATCACTGTCATCACCATTGTTATTATCAACACTTACAGTGTCTGAACTATCATCAGAATCATCAAGAAAAATTAATTGACAAGCTTCATCAGCCGTCATCAACTGACTTTTAGCATTACAATCACTGCTACTGGATGCCATTTCGATCAGCTGATTTTTGTTTACAATTTTTTTTACGATAAACACTAATTCCAAATGAAAAAATCACACGTTAGACTACGTCTTTCCACTTGAACCTCGTGGGGAAGAAGGAAGGAACTCTTCAGTGAAGGAATCTATATAAAATAGTCAATCTAAAATATAGGAATACAGTTTGTTGACGGTTTACACGAAACAAATTATGTTTGGCGCACTATATGGCTGATCGTACGCAATTGAAATGGATTTGGCACACCATACGGCGGATCGGACGGAAAGAGTTAAGAATAATAGACAGCCCATAGCAGGATCGAACACATACTCCCTGACACAGCGCCTTGCCACGAGAAACAAATGCTAAAGCACACAGCCAACCAAGCTACCTTAAAAAGTAGCTAACATTGACAATGTCTTTCGTGCATGTGTACTCATGACTATAGCATAGGATTACGAACTCAGCTCGGGAACAAATTGTGTATCTGTATTTTCCTATTAAGACACATCTGCCGGATATGGTAGGGCTGAATACTTGTATTGCAAACAGTTACAGGACAAAACAGCACAAATAGTACTCTCTAATGGTTTAGATTGGAAATAAATAATAGTAAATGAATATTATTATGGAGGGAAACTTCCGATGCGATAGATCAGCGAATCATTTCAGGGGAAGAGATATGTTTACAATGTTTGTAACATAAGTGACCATGTCTCTAGTTTCTGTCTACAGCTGTTTAGCAGTTCTGTTATTGACTTCCTACTAAACAGTTCTCTTAAACAGTCAGGTGAGGGATTGGTTGGTCTCAAGGCAAGAAGCCGACCTTGAGACAGAGAGGTTGTGAATTCAAATCCCAGCTGAACCAGTTGCGATTTTTATTTATGATTTCTCTCTGCAGTAACCACCCCTGGTCTCAGCAACGAGGCTCGGCTAGAAACGTTAATTACTCATCAACGGAAAAAAATATGAGTACCTCCGAAGACGGAGTTAGCTGCCTGTATGGCGAGGGACCTCTGTGCACATGGCTGCCAGGGAAAAACGGATTAACACGCAAAATTCAGTTCCTAGCCTCTAGAGACTTTCGCCAGAGGTGAAAACTGGCGGACGAAAAAAAAAAACAGTCAGGTATCTTTTCTCTTTATTCTGTTTGTAAACATGCCTCTTCCCTGAGATGATTCGCTAATCTTTTGCTTCAGAAGCTTCCTTCTATAATAATATTCATTAATTATTATTATTTGTTTCCTCTCTATTCTGTTCTAGTTTATCCACGGATTCAGTTTCAATGCAGTTGGGAATTCCCAATATCCGCTTCACTCCTGTCACAACATTCCCAAAAGCTTGTTAGAACATTCTGTTGACAATGTCAACCACCATGCATGCCCTAATCAGGTACACATGCATTGATTTCAGACTTCCGTCAAAAATAGAGCACCTAATAACTTCCTCACTATAGTTTCCTCAACAAAAAAATACACACAGAAAACAATCAAAGCAACCAAAATAGTTAAGTGCTAGTCTCTGCAAAAACAGAACCACATGTGCAGCCATTGTGCATTGTTGATTATCTGTCTATCTATCTATTGACCTTTCAAGCAGTAGCCGCCCATAGGGCATAGACCCAGATATCCTTTCTCTTGTTTAAATTTTTTTTCTAGCAGTTTTCAAACCTTCTAAAGATATTTTATCAAATCTCGTCATTTGTCTCTGTCCTGTGCAAGCAACTCTATCTCATTGAGGGAGCCGATTCCTGCTACTCTTGCCTCTCTGATCAGTGTTCTTCTCAGTGTCTCTTTAGGTCGGCTGTTTTTCCTCTTACCTGTTGTTTCCCACATGAGGGCTTGCATAGTCGATTATGGTGTTAGTAAAATTGAATTCAAGCCAAAGTGGGCTGTATTGGTGATAATCTCAAACATCACTGAAAAAAGAGCACCTACTAATTGCTTCCTATCCTGGTATCTCAGCAGTTCCCTTCTTATTGTGCAACGTAAAATAATGGTGATTGTTTCCTTCTGATTTTAGTAAAAAGTTTTCTTTTTTTGCTTTCATCTTCATGTATATCTAGAGCTGCCAATTATCCTTGAACTTTTATTTTTGGCCACTGAATCTCTACCAGCATCTGAATTGCCGGTATGGCTTTCACTGCTATTTATGTTTTTTTTTAACAAAAGGATTTACTAAAAAAAAAAATCACAGCTAATTATACACTTCTGCCATTGCTTCAAATAACCCTCTCTCACTGAAATTTAAAATTCATGTGCACATCACTTTCCAAGTAAATTAAAATAAATAAAAGAATTGACTCTATTCAGAAGTGACTCTGCCAGTGACATTACAGTACCATATGATCCCCCTCTCACTGATAAAAAATCATTACATCCATGTTTTCACATAGCAGATACTTAAAGATTCACATTAGATGCAATGGCCACATCCAGACTAACAGAATGTTCACCAAGCAAAATGAATAAGCAACTGCAGTAACTATTGTTTCATCGTCGAGTTGCATGTCCTTTGTAGAAAATTTCATTCAGCGCAACCTGTCAGAAAAAATCTCTGTCTCTAGCCAGATCTTCAACTTATGTTGGTGTGTTCAAGGTCTTTTTGATGTCTTGAAACTACATTCGTCTTGGTCTGTCCCTTTCTCATTTTCCTGAAACCATGCCTTCCATTATCTTTCTCTCCAGCCCACTGTATCAATTGAAATTGCCATAGTATTTTAATTTCCCATGTAAAATGTTTATCATTGGGTCTTAAGCGATTTCATTATTTCATACAACAGCTCACTCACTGCCAGTAGTACAAAGACCTGTCACACACACTTATATGTGTACTGAAACTACTTTCTTCTTTCTTTCATGGTCGCTGACTATATATAAAACAGTCAGTGATAACTTATACACTTCCTGTGTGTTACCGGGGCCTCATTATGAGGGAAGTAAAAAATAGTGACACTGTGACCTTCCAGACATGTCATAAAAGGCTACTAAGGAGGTTGATCGATGGCTTGACAAGCTGTCATTGTAAAAAGTATTGTTATGGAAACAGCGCCATATATTTTAGAGCAGTGATCTCTGCAATATGTGCCACTTTGGCACGCAAGGTTTCTGTTTTTGAGATTGTGGTTCTGCCCTATGTGCAGTCTTCAGCTCGAAAGGACGATAGACAGATAGATAGATAGGTAACTTATATGGCAACAACCGCGTAAATTCCTGTACTTAAACAGTCCATGGCCAACCTTCATTAGATGCCCCATAATTGGCCCAAACTAATCATATCTATTATCCTTAGCAGATATGATAGCAAAACACATTCTACAAGACTGTCCCTAGCACACATACTTATGGAAGAAAATATGGCCCACGCCCACTACCTTGAAAAATAAACAATATTCTGCAACCAAAATTCTGAAATGAACAGTAGACTTCATAAGAAAATTTGGAATTCCAGTTTCAAAGACACATGATCTCAAATAATGAATGATCTGCCAGGTTATCCTTGGTCTACCTCTCTCTTATCTTCCTTCTTTAAATAAATCGATGCATGACAGTTTTTCTGGGAGCTGCGATAGCTATGTGGTTAGTTAACTGGACTACAAAGGACAAGGGGTAGGGTTTGATCCCAACCGACGGCTTCCGAGTTCACCCAGCCTTAAATGGGTACCAGATTTTTTTCTGGGAAAGTAAAGCAGCATGGGTGTAAAACTGACCACATTACCCCAAAAATCATGTGCTGAAGGTCTGTAAAATTTATGGTCACTAACACCATATTCCCTATATGCCACTTGGCGTGATGGTGGCTCTTTACTTTTTTTTTTTTTAATGACAGTTTTTCTGATTATTTCTGAATCTCTTCTGTGTAAATGTCATATCAAGTTTAATCATTTGTCTGTTATCGACCTTTGAGTAGTTTTTAGTTGTATTTTTTTTTATTTTTATTTTTTTTTACAAAAATATTCTGAGAATTTTCTTTAAGGGCATGCTGTTAGTTTTGATGCTTCCTGTTTTCTTCTTCTGCAGCATTCAAATTCTTATAGTACTAAAAGTGCACAGTGTGCATATATACTTAGTTTGGTTTTTGGGTACTGGAACTTGCTGTAAGATATCATATTTAATAGTTTATTGGGTGGTCTAGAGGTAAGACACCAACTTTTGGACAATAAGGTCATGGGTTCAGATCCTTCCACAGATGGTGAGAATTTTTCAATTCGATTGGTAGTTTCTTCATGGCATAACCCTCACTTGATCTATGGGTAGTGAGATTCAATGTCTAAACCTCTCAAATAAAGGTGAACAATCTGAGGTGATGTGTGCATTCTGAGCATATTAAAGAAGCTTTGGTAGTTTGAAATTGAGAAGAGTATGTCAAGAACGGAGAAGAGTAAGCCAAGAATAGTGAAGAGTTGGCCAAGAATAGAGAAGAGTAGACCAAGAACGGATAAGATTAGGCCAAGAATAAAGAAGAGTTGGCCAAGAATGAAGAAGAGTAGGCCAAGATTAGAGAAAAAGACCAAGAGGAAGATGGATTGATGCAGTGATAGAGACATGTAACAACAAAGGAAAATCACTAATTCAGACAGTTCAAGCACCTCAAGAACGACAAATGATATAAACCACGACATCTTTTCGGTATCAGTGAAAAAGAGAAAAGAAGAAAGAAGATATAGCTGTTTTACGAAAAATAACAGGAATTTGTGTTGCCATTCCTGTACTATGGACTCTTAGCATATACCAGCCAATGTCATCATTCACAAGTGAAAGAATGCATGAAAGAACATGCAGGAATGTTATGCCAAGGATAGTGGATGAAGGTATTGTTTAGAAAGTATTTGACCTAGTATGTCAAATCTTATGCTATAAACAACATTGTTTATTTACATACAAATTGTGCTTGTTAGCACTAAGTAGTGATAGTTCACTTGAATTTGGCAGCAATGTTGACACGAATATGGTAGATATGTACTATAATTGATATGTTCGTCTGTGTCTTTCCAGGAATATCATATACACATGCTTCTTCTATTATATTTCCAAAATGATTAAAGATGCTGCACTTTAAAATAAAAAAAAAACTTTTAAAATGTAATATTACATCCCCCGAAACTTGAAGATTTGCCGATCTTTGATCTTTTTGTAATGAGCATTAACAGAACTAATTCACACTTAAATATCTACTTTAGCTAAACTATTTCACGTTTTCTGTGTGGTGTCATGTCACAAGTTTAAAACACTTCCATAAAATATCAATTATATGAGAGGAATGTGCTAGGTTCAAGGCTTCTTCATCTACAATTGTTGCCAAATTATCCTAGATAATAACTAAAATGCCACTTTGGGATGAAGAGTGTATTATAATTGCTATTTTATATAACATTTCTATGTTGTTGTTAGGCCAGACTGACAAATGTATGTTTAAAGAATGTATATTTTTGGGCAAATAAATTTTGTGTTAATCTGTTTTTTTTAAAAAATAAGTAAGTGTTTAAATATGTCGAACAACATAAAACATTATGCCTATAATAATTACAGGAACACACAAAATAAGTTGTATTTAATTTATTTTATTCCACCTTTGGAAGTGGTTTTCAAGAACTGTTTCTCCCCATAGAAGGGTTAAATAATGATAGGTCAAAAAAATCAAATGGTGCTTTAATGCTGGTTGCAGGGTGTAGGTATAACAAGATCATGGCTGCTAATGATTTCGTCATCTGAACACGAACAGGAGGCTGTTGACTAAAAAGTCATGATCATTTCTTCCCAGATTTCTTGATGCCACCAGATGCTGAAACACACAATTGTAAGCTTAAAACACATGAGGTTTATCTGGCAGCAGTAAAATTGGTTAAAATACAAGATTTATCAAACACAATTATCTGTGTGGATGTCTCTCGTTTTAAATGTTGAGGTACTGTCAGGATTGTCAACTGAAGTCAAAAAAACACACGAAGGACATAGTCAGAAAGTTTTACCTTGTTTTGGTAAAGGAAAAATTCTGAGTGATAATTCAGTCAAAAATTCATGCGCATGAATCGTGATATTCAATGTAGAAAGATGTTACTAGTCCTGTACAACAGCTGTCTTAGGAAAGATAACTCTGACTACAAAATCTTCTACCATGCAGGAAGGTCAAGGAAAACCAAAGGTTAGGGAAGCAGACTCAACTAAATGTATGAAGAAGACAGATGCACCGGGCAACAAGAAACAAAACAAAATACTATACAACTAACTACGTGAATGAAAAGAATGAAGAAACATGTTTTATACTTACAAATAAATAATTTGTACATGGGTCTGATGTTTATTTTAAACTTTTCTGTAGCAAAGATCAGCCAGAATGCAATAATGTTGATCCTGACATAACAATATAATAAGTGCCTCACCAGTTTAACATAAGAGTGGTCTCACTGCTTTTTATTTCAACAGGTCATTGACATCAGATACAAAGAAGTCTTTAAAGACTTGACTTCTCTAAATATTATCCCTGTTTACTCTATAAATTATAGATTTCTATTCATAATAATGTAATGGAAGTTATGTCCTGGCTACAGCAGTCTCACATTGATCTCAATAGTCACGTCCTATCTGAGGAAGGTAAAAGAGAGGCAAACAAATAACAGCTATTGGAATGGTTGTTTGAGTAAAAAAAAAAAGCAAAGTACCCCTGTCACGCCAAGTAGCGTATAGGGAATATGGTGTTAGTGACCATAAATTTTACAGACCTTTGGCACATGATATTTGGGGTAATGTGGTCGGTATTACGCCCATGCCGCTTTACTTTCCCAGAAAAAAATCTGGTACCCATTAAAGGCTGGGTGAACCGGAAGCCATCATTTGGGATCTAACCCTACCTCTTGTCCTTTGTAGTCCAATTCACTGACCACTGAGCTATTACGGATCCCGTTTGTATGAGTACATCAGCATTATATATCTAGGAAAGTCCCAAGAGACTGAATTTTGTATGTATATCATTGTTCACACCGGCAGCCATGTCCTCAGGTGCCCCTCACCATACAGGCAGATATTCTCTGATTTCAGAGGTATTCTCATTTTTATCGTCAAGAGTTTTGACGTTCTGGTTTGATTTTTTAAAAATCTTATTAATTTAGCCCAGGCTGCAGCCATTTTTGGATCATTCTTTTTTATTTCAAAGTGCCAAAAGTTCATTAATATGTGTGGAATGCGCATCATCATTGAGTGCCGTCTCCACAACAAAGGTTGGCTACCATGGAGCGCCATTCTGCTCTGTCTCTTGCTTTGATGGCGCAGGTTGTCATAGCCTGATTTGTCCATCTTTTGATGTTACTCGTCCATGTTAGTCTTGGTCTGCCTCTGCCTCTTTTACCTTGTATTTTCCCCTCCAGGATTACTTTTAGTAGGCTGTTGTGTCTTTTACCATGGCCTCAAAATCACATTTGTCTTGTTTGAATTGTGTTTAGAAGTTCTCTTTTCATTTTTAGTTGTTTTAAGACTTCATCATTTGTTTTCTTTCCCTTCCATCCAATTCTACCTATTCTTCTATATATCCACATTAGAATGCACATGGGTTCTGTTTTTCTCTGTTATCAGATCTCACTATCTGGAGGGTAAAGCCACAAAGAAACAACAGATTTATTTATGTTCAATTTCCAGTGTCTGTTGAGTGAATTGAACCTGGTACCATCTTGTCCAGACATCTTGCCTCTAGACCACCAAGTCCCCTGGTAGAGAGCAGTCTGGACCAGACTTGGGGAAAAGGATGGACACAGACTTCATTAAGTGGAGAAACTTTCTTGCTACCCAAAAAGATACCATTGGGCATACCAGCCACTGGTTGCTTTGTTGACCTATGATCAAGGGCTGAAGAAGAGGTAATCTCCAAAGCTATGCTAACAGAATGATGACACTGTGATCATCATTGACACAAATGGACAATGTAAAGTCACAGTGATTGGAGGGCGATCATCATTGACACAAAAGGACAAGGTAAAGTCACACTGATTAGAGAGCGATCATCATTGACACAAATGAACAATGTAAAGTCACAGTGATTGGAGAGCAATCATCATTGACACAAATGGACAATGTAAAGTCACAGTGATTGGAGAGCGATCATCATTGACACAAAAGGACAAGGTAAAGTCACAGTGATTGGAGGGCGATCATCATTGACACAAATGAACAAGGTAAAGTCACAGTGATTGGAGAGCAATCATCATTGACACAAAAGGACAAGGTAAAGTCACACTGATTAGAGAGCGATCATCATTGACACAAATGAACAATGTAAAGTCACAGTGATTAGAGAGCAATCATCATTGACACAAAAGGACAAGGTAAAGTCACACTGATTAGAGAGCGATCATCATTGACACAAATGAACAATGTAAAGTCACAGTGATTAGAGAGCAATCATTATTGACACAAATGAACAATGTAAAGTCACAGTGATTGGAGGGCGATCATCATTGACACAAAAGGACAAGGTAAAGTCACACTGATTAGAGAGCGATCATCATTGACACAAATGAACAATGTAAAGTCACAGTGATTGGAGAGCAATCATCATTGACACAAATGAACAATGTAAAGTCACAGTGATTGGAGAGCGATCATCATTGACACAAATGAACAATGTAAAGTCACAGTGATTGGAGAGCAATCATCATTGACACAAATGAACAATGTAAAGTCACAGTGATTGGAGAGCGATCATCATTGACACAAATGAACAATGTAAAGTCACAGTGATTGGAGAGCGATCATCATTGACACAAATGAACAATGTAAAGTCACAGTGATTGGAGAGCAATCATCATTGACACAAATGAACAATGTAAAGTCACAGTGATTGGAGAGCGATCATCATTGACACAAATGAACAATGTAAAGTCACAGTGATTGGAGAGCGATCATCATTAAAACAAAGGGACAATGTAAAGTCACATTGATTGGAGAGTGATCATCATTGATATAAATGAACAATGTAAAGTACAATAATTGAAGATAGCACAATGCTTTATGCACAGCCAACATTAGAGAAGGCCTCTGCGCAACCCTACCAGACTATAGATGGTTGACAGAATCCTACCAGTCTTACACCACTGTCTTTCAGAGCTATAGATGGTTGACAGAACCCTACCAGTCTTACACCACTGTCTTTCAGAGCTATAGATGGTTGACAGAACCCTACCAGTCTTACAGCACTGTCTTTCAGAGCTATAGATGGCTGACAGAATCCTACCAGCCTTACACCACTGTCTTTCAGAGCTATAGATGGTTGACAGAATCCTACCAGCCTTACACCACTGTCTTTCAGAGCTATAGATGGCTGACAGAATCCTACCAGCCTTACAACACTGTCTTTCAGAGCTATAGATGGCTGACAAAATCCTACCAGTCTTTCATCACTGTCTTTCAGAGCTATAGATGGCTGACAGAATCCTACCAGTCTTACATCACTGACTTTCAGAGCTATAGATGGTTGACAGAATCCTACCAGCCTTACACCACTGTCTTTCAGAGCTATAGATGGCTGACAGAATCCTACCAGCCTTACACCACTGTCTTTCAGAGCTATAGATGGCTGACAGAATCCTACAAGTCTTACATCACAGTCTTTCAGAGCTATAGATGGCTGACAGAATCCTACCAATCTTACATCACTGTCTTTCAGAGCTATAGATGGCTGACAGAATCCTACCAGCCTTACATCACTGTCTTTCAGAGCTATAGATGGCTGACAGAATCCTACCAGCCTTACATCAATGTCTTTCAGAGCTATAGATGGCTGACAGAATCCTACCAGCCTTACACCACTGTCTTTCAGAGCTATAGATGGCTGACAGAATCCTACCAGCCTTACACCACTGTCTTTCAGAGCTATAGATGGCTGACAGAATCCTACCAGTCTTACATCACAGTCTTTCAGAGCTATAGATGGCTGACAGAATCCTACCAGCCTTACACCACTGTCTTTCAGAGCTATAGATGGCTGACAGAATCCTACCAGCCTTACACCACTGTCTTTCAGAGCTATAGATGGCTGACAGAATCCTACCAGTCTTACATCACTGTCTTTCAGAGCTATAGATGGCTGACAGAATCCTACCAGCCTTTCACCACTGTCTTTCAGAGCTATAGATGGCTGACAGAATCCTAACAGCCTTACACCACCGTCTTTCAGAGCTATAGATGGCTGACAGAATCCTACCAGCCTTACATCACTGTCTTTCAGAGCTATAGATGGTTGACAGAATCCTACCAGTCTTACATCACTGTCTTTCAGAGCTATAGAAGTTGACAGAATCCTACCAGTCTTACATCACTGTCTTTCAGAGCTATAGATGGTTGACAGAATCAAACCAGTCTTACACCACTGTCTTTCAGAGCTATAGATGGCTGACAGAATCCTACCAGTCTTACATCACTGTATTTCAGAGCTATAGATGACTGACAGAATCCTACCAGTCTTACATCACTGTCTTTCAGAGCTATAGATGGCTGACAGAATCCTACCAGCCTTACACCACTGTCTTTCAGAGCTATAGATGGCTGACAGAATCCTACCAGTCTTACATCACTGTCTTTCAGAGCTATAGAAGTTGACAGAATCCTACCAGTCTTACATCACTGTCTTTCAGAGCTATAGATGGTTGACAGAATCCAACCAGTCTTACACCACTGTCTTTCAGAGCTATAGATGGCTGACAGAATCCTACCAGTCTTACATCACTGTATTTCAGAGCTATAGATGACTGACAGAATCCTACCAGTCTTACATCACCGTCTTTCAGAGCTATAGATGGCTGACAGAATCCTACCAGCCTTACATCACTGTCTTTCAGAGCTATAGATGGCTGACAGAATCCTACCAGCCTTACACCACTGTCTTTCAGAGCTATAGATGGCTGACAGAATCCTACCAGCCTTACATCACTGTCTTTCAGAGCTATAGATGGCCGACAGAATCCTACCCACAACCACCCTTGCTTGCAAAGCTGAATACTTCTCATGCTAGTAGGGTTATGCACAGGCCTTCTCTAAAGTAGGCTATAGGCAGCATGCAATAACTGAAACATGCATTTGTGATTTCTGTAGATGTTATTTTAAACAGTTTTGTCTCCCTCATGCCAATCCTGTAAAGTGTAAAAAACAAAATAAAACTGGTTTAACAAGGAATTTGCTGGCATCAGAGTAACTCCCATAGGTATCCTGTATTGCTACACTTACTCAAAGATCCTTTTGAAGATGCCTTCTCTGCTGCATTCTTCAATGCTTTTTGCTCCTCTTTCTGCTTCTGCTTGAAGGCCTTATCATCCTGTTAAATGATTTGTTTGAGAATTTAGAACATGAAAATTATACCTAATATTTTCTATGTAACAACTTTTACTTTGTCCATTTAAAAATACATGTACAATTTTATAAGTCAGGATATTTTTTTGTTAACCACAGCTGTTTTTACTTGTAGCTTTGATACATTCAGCATGTATTGAACTTATTTGTTTGTTATACTTTGTTATACTTCTATAATTTTACAGCTTACTTCCTTGTCTCATAAATTCTATTCGTTTTAAACTGATTTTCATTTTCTTAGCAATTCACTGCCAAAGCAAACTGGCCTATGTTTTCAGTATAATTATTTTTAAAGAAGTTTAACGGTGATATGTAACGGCATAGTCCCAAAATTGTTTAACTCATCTGACATAATTTTTAAAATTATTTTTCAGAACAAGCTTAAAAAGATCTAATTATCATGATCATGTGCCATACTGGCTTTCATAGGTGATCACGTTCTTCACCATTTTCTATCCAAAAAGTATTATATCAGTTCCGTTGTTTGCTGTTTTCCGCACCATGACACTAAGCTATCTAGTATCTGCTCTAGTTATAGTCTGCGATCTCTCTTTCGTTGTATTTTGCCAGTTGTAACCAGTATCCCAACTTTTCTCTTCTCGTGATATGTGCCCAAGAAATGTTGATTGTTTCTTTCTGATGTGTTAAAGATGACCCTTTTTATGTTGGCCTCTTCGAAAATGTCATCATTGGTCTTTTTTAGCTGTCCAGGAAACTCTTAACATTTAATTATTTATGTGATTAATAAAATGTTACTAGTCAGTCACAGCTTTGAAGCGGTGAATGTTTTTCAAGCAGCTGCCTTAATATGGAATTCTTTTTCAAATAGTTTGACAGGAAACTTTGAACATCAAAATCTCCACATTATGTACCATCTCCACATCATGTACATCTCCACATCATGTACCATCTCCACATCTTGTACCACCTTCACATCATGTACCATCTCTACATCATGTACCATCTCTACATCATGTACCATCTCCACATCATGTACCATCTCCACATCTTGTACCATCTCCATATCTTGTACCACCTTCACATCATGTACCATCTCTACATCATGTACCATCTCCACATCTTGTACCATCTCCATATCTTGTACCATATCCACATCATGTACCATCTCTACATCATGTACCATCTCTATATCTTGTACCATATCTACATCATGTACCATCTCCACATCATGTACCATCTCTACATCATGTACCATCTCCACATCTTGTACTATCTCCATATCTTGTACCATCTCCATATCTTGTACCATCTCCACATCTTGTACCATCTCCACATCTTGTACCATCTCCACATCTTGTACCATCTCCACATCTTGTATCATCTTCATATCTTGTACCATCTCCACATCATGTACCATCTCCACATCATGTACCATCTCCACATCACGTACCATCTCCACATCATGTACCATCTCTACATCATGTACCATCTCCACATCTTGTATCATCTCCACATCATGTACCATCTCTACATCATGTACCATCTCTACATCATGTACCATCTCCACATCTTGTACCATCTCCACATCATGTACCATCTCCACATCATGTACCATCTCCACATCACGTACCATCTCCACATCATGTACCATCTCTACATCATGTACCATCTCCACATCTTGTATCATCTCCACATCATGTACCATCTCCACATCATGTACCATCTCTACATCATGTACCATCTCTACATCATGTACCATCTCCACATCTTGTATCATCTCCACATCACGTACCATCTCTACATCATGTACCATCTCCACATCATGTACCATCTCCACATCTTGTACCATCTCCACATCATGTACCATCTCCACATCTTGTACCATCTCTACATCATGTACCATCTCCACATCATGTACCATCTCCACATCTTGTACCATCTCTACATCATGTACCATCTCCACATCTTGTACCATCTCTACATCATGTACCATCTCCACATCACGTACCATCTCTACATCATGTACCATCTCCACATCATGTACCATCTCCACATCTTGTACCATCTCCACATCATGTACCATCTCCACATCATGTACCATCTCCACATCATGTACCATCTCCACATCATGTACCATCTCCACATCACGTACCATCTCCACATCACGTACCATCTCCACATCATGTACCATCTCCACATCATGTACCATCTCCACATCATGTATCATCTCCACATCACGTACCATCTCCACATCATGTACCATCTCTACATCATGTACCATCTCTACATCATGTACCATCTCTACATCATGTATCATCTCCACATCACGTACCATCTCCACATCATGTACCATCTCTACATCATGTACCATCTCCACATCACGTACCATCTCCACATCATGTACCATCTCCACAT
Source organism: Megaustenia siamemsis (assembly GCA_032433765.1). Classification (NCBI taxonomy): domain Eukaryota; kingdom Metazoa; phylum Mollusca; class Gastropoda; order Stylommatophora; family Ariophantidae; genus Megaustenia; species Megaustenia siamemsis. The sequence goes on along the minus strand of JAVIAB010000125.1, from coordinate 76,099,012 downwards.
CTTGTACCATCTCCACATCATGTATCATCTCCACATCACGTACCATCTCCACATCATGTACCATCTCCACATCTTGTACCATCTCCATATCATGTACCATCTCCACATCACGTACCATCTCCACATCAAATGGAGCACCACTTCATTCTGCCTTTTACCATGCTGGTAGAAGTGGACAGATTCTCCTCTTGATTTTATCAGTCCACTGTAGTCTTTGTCTGCTTATTATTCTCAGTTTAAAGTCCTAACACTATTTGTTTCAATATGTATATGTACTTGATGTATACATATAACTGTCCACAAGTATTTTATAAACTTTAAAATTCTATTTAAGTAATTCAATTCTTGGAAAATGAATGGTTAAGTAGATAAAAAAAAATAGAGTTTTGCAATCAGGTGGACATAACCTCCTAGTAGAGTCAAAATTGTATTTTTTTCTGGAGATTAAAAATTCTAACCTTTACGCCCTATAGTAGATGCCAGGCCTAAACATTAATGTAAAGATAATCAATAACCTAAGATATGCTGATGACAGGGAGCCGCGATAGCTCAGTGGTTAGTGAACTGGACTACCACGGACAAGGGGTAGGGTTCGATCCCAACCGACGGCTTCCGGGTTCACCCAGCCTTAAATGGGTACCGGATTTTTCTGGGAAAGTAAAGCAGCACAGGCGTAATACTGACCACATTACCCCAAAAATCATGTGCTGAAGGTCTGTAAAATATAGGGTCACTAACACCATATTTCCCTATACGCCACTTGGCGTGACGGGGGTACTTTACTTTTTTACTTTACTATGCTGACGACAGTGTATTACTATCAGAAAATCCTAAAGATTTACAACAATTACTTAAAGAAATAAACATGGCAGGCCAAAATTGTTTAACTCATCTGACATAATTTTTAAAATTATTTTTCAGAACAAGCTTAAAAAGATCTAATTATCATGATCATGTGCCATACTGGCTTTCATAGGTGATCACGTTCTTCACCATTTTCTATCCAAAAAGTATTATATCAGTTCCGTTGTTTGCTGTTTTCCGCACCATGACACTAAGCTATCTAGTATCTGCTCTAGTTATAGTCTGCGATCTCTCTTTCGTTGTATTTTGCCAGTTGTAACCAGTATCCCAACTTTTCTCTTCTCGTGATATGTGCCCAAGAAATGTTGATTGTTTCTTTCTGATGTGTTAAAGACGACCCTTTTTATGTTGGCCTCTTCGAAAATGTCATCATTGGTCTTTTTTAGCTGTCCAGGAAACTCTTAACATTTAATTATTTATGTGATTAATAAAATGTTACTAGTCAGTCACAGCTTTGAAGCGGTGAATGTTTTTCAAGCAGCTGCCTTAATATGGACCTCTTTTTCAAATAGTTTGACAGGAAACTTTGAACATCAAAATCTCCACATTATGTACCATCTCCACATCATGTACATCTCCACATCATGTACCATCTCCACATCTTGTACCACCTTCACATCATGTACCATCTCTACATCATGTACCATCTCTACATCATGTACCATCTCCACATCATGTACCATCTCCACATCTTGTACCATCTCCATATCTTGTACCACCTTCACATCATGTACCATCTCTACATCATGTACCATCTCCACATCTTGTACCATCTCCATATCTTGTACCATATCCACATCATGTACCATCTCTACATCATGTACCATCTCTATATCTTGTACCATATCTACATCATGTACCATCTCCACATCATGTACCATCTCTACATCATGTACCATCTCCACATCTTGTACTATCTCCATATCTTGTACCATCTCCATATCTTGTACCATCTCCACATCTTGTACCATCTCCACATCTTGTACCATCTCCACATCTTGTACCATCTCCACATCTTGTATCATCTTCATATCTTGTACCATCTCCACATCATGTACCATCTCCACATCATGTACCATCTCCACATCACGTACCATCTCCACATCATGTACCATCTCTACATCATGTACCATCTCCACATCTTGTATCATCTCCACATCATGTACCATCTCTACATCATGTACCATCTCTACATCATGTACCATCTCCACATCTTGTACCATCTCCACATCATGTACCATCTCCACATCATGTACCATCTCCACATCACGTACCATCTCCACATCATGTACCATCTCTACATCATGTACCATCTCCACATCTTGTATCATCTCCACATCATGTACCATCTCCACATCATGTACCATCTCTACATCATGTACCATCTCTACATCATGTACCATCTCCACATCTTGTATCATCTCCACATCACGTACCATCTCTACATCATGTACCATCTCCACATCATGTACCATCTCCACATCTTGTACCATCTCCACATCATGTACCATCTCCACATCTTGTACCATCTCTACATCATGTACCATCTCCACATCATGTACCATCTCCACATCTTGTACCATCTCTACATCATGTACCATCTCCACATCTTGTACCATCTCTACATCATGTACCATCTCCACATCACGTACCATCTCTACATCATGTACCATCTCCACATCATGTACCATCTCCACATCTTGTACCATCTCCACATCATGTACCATCTCCACATCATGTACCATCTCCACATCATGTACCATCTCCACATCATGTACCATCTCCACATCACGTACCATCTCCACATCACGTACCATCTCCACATCATGTACCATCTCCACATCATGTACCATCTCCACATCACGTATCATCTCCACATCACGTACCATCTCCACATCATGTACCATCTCTACATCATGTACCATCTCTACATCATGTACCATCTCTACATCATGTATCATCTCCACATCACGTACCATCTCCACATCATGTACCATCTCTACATCATGTACCATCTCCACATCACGTACCATCTCCACATCATGTACCATCTCCACATCTTGTACCATCTCCACATCATGTATCATCTCCACATCACGTACCATCTCCACATCATGTACCATCTCCACATCTTGTACCATCTCCATATCATGTACCATCTCCACATCACGTACCATCTCCACATCAAATGGAGCACCACTTCATTCTGCCTTTTACCATGCTGGTAGAAGTGGACAGATTCTCCTCTTGATTTTATCAGTCCACTGTAGTCTTTGTCTGCTTATTATTCTCAGTTTAAAGTCCTAACACTATTTGTTTCAATATGTATATGTACTTGATGTATACATATAACTGTCCACAAGTATTTTATAAACTTTAAAATTCTATTTAAGTAATTCAATTCTTGGAAAATGAATGGTTAAGTAGATAAAAAAAAATAGAGTTTTGCAATCAGGTGGACATAACCTCCTAGTAGAGTCAAAATTGTATTTTTTTCTGGAGATTAAAAATTCTAACCTTTACGCCCTATAGTAGATGCCAGGCCTAAACATTAATGTAAAGATAATCAATAACCTAAGATATGCTGATGACAGGGAGCCGCGATAGCTCAGTGGTTAGTGAACTGGACTACCACGGACAAGGGGTAGGGTTCGATCCCAACCGACGGCTTCCGGGTTCACCCAGCCTTAAATGGGTACCGGATTTTTCTGGGAAAGTAAAGCAGCACAGGCGTAATACTGACCACATTACCCCAAAAATCATGTGCTGAAGGTCTGTAAAATATAGGGTCACTAACACCATATTTCCCTATACGCCACTTGGCGTGACGGGGGTACTTTACTTTTTTACTTTACTATGCTGATGACAGTGTATTACTATCAGAAAATCCTAAAGATTTACAACAATTACTTAAAGAAATAAACATGGCAGGCAAAAAATATGGATTAGATATGAATACCAAAAAGACTAAAACTAAAAGACTAAAAGGCTTCAATTCTCTGTTCTGTTTTCTTGTCTAATGTCAATGTTTCTGCACCATATAGGAATATTGAGAAGATGTAACATTTTGCTATTCTTAGTTTTAGCCCTGGTGTTATTTGTTTTGATGTTAGTATGTTCTTCATGACATTAAAATTACTTTTTGCCATTCCTATTCTTTGACAGTATTACCGATATTTACAGTATTAATGATATGGTGTAATGAAAAGCAAGAGAGAATTCAGTGACTTGAAGTTGTTAACATTTCCTGCAGTCAACAGACTGCCTAATTTTTGTTTCACCAATCATTTTTAATTCACCAATCCTCATTTTTGTTTTACCACCCCTACATTTTTTTTCACCAGTCCTAATTTTTGTTTCATCAATCCTAATATTTATTTAACCACTCCTAAATTTTTTTCACCAATCCTCATATTCGATTCACCACGCCTACATTTTTTTCACCATTGGTCATATTTGTTTCATCACTGCTAAATTTTTTTCACCAATCCTCATATTTGTTTCACCACTACTAAATTATTTTTTCACCAGTCCTAATTTTTGTTTACGTTTCATTAACAAAATGAAAAATGGAAAATACTTGGTATAGCGTGGAACGAATTCAAAACAAACGATGAAATCAGAGAAATCGCCAATCAACCACTAATACCTTCAGTAATAAAGAAAAGACGATGGGCATATGTTGGACATGTGATGAGAAGAGATAATAACCGAATAGCAAAGCAAGCCCTCATATGGGAAACAACAGGTAAGAGAAAAAGAGGAAGACCCAGGGAGACACTGAGAAGAACATTGCTGAGAGAGGCAAAAGCAGCAGGAATCGGCTCCCTCAATGAGATAGAGCTGCTTGCACAGAACAGAGACAAATGGCGAGATTTGATAAAATATCTTTAAAAGAATTGAAAATTACTAGAACAAAAATTCAGACAAGAGAAGGAGTATCTTGGTCTACGCCCTATGGGCCGGTTACTGCTCGAAAGGTCAATAGATAGATAGATAATTTTTGTTTCACCAATCCTCATTTTTGTTTCACCGATCCTCATTTTTGTTTCACCGATCCTCATTTTTGTTTCACCAATCCTAAAAAGACCAGCCCAATCCTAAAAACTAGCATGAACCTACAAACGGACTTTCCACTGGACCAGTTTCAGGTCAGTTTTCCCCTGTCAAGTTCTGTTCTTGTCTGATCCCTCCAAGTTGTATCTGCACTCTTGATATCACAGGAAAAGCACTCCCTTGGTTATTTTGCAGGCGATTAATAAAGATGGGATTTTAACTCAAAAGTAGCGTTTCAGAAAATAAAATAATAAGTCCTGTGCAACAAGTCTAAGTCAATAAAGAGAAGGATGGTTCATTGGTGCTCTAGAAAACTAAATATGACTTACGGAAGTGAAACATGGACAGTATACAAATAAATGAAAAGACGATAAACGGCCATATAGATGAGATTTCTCAAAAGAATGTTGAGAGTTACCTGGACAACCAAAAAAGATCAATGGGGAAAATCTCATATATTCAAACTTTTAGAGAGATCATAAAAAAGATATAAGAAAGAAACAATTAAAATTTGTTGGGCATAGCATGATAAGAAGAAAGCTAGAATGCTTGGTTACAACAGGCAAAATGCGTGGAAACAGAGAGCGTGGATGACAAAAAGAGAAGCTAATATATAGCTTGGTGACATGGCATGGTAAAGAGTCATCAACAAAATTAACATGATGCGCTGAGGAAGTAGAATATTGGTAGGACATGGTTGTTTATGCCAAACAATCTGGTGATGAAATAAAGTTGTCTATATAGATTCAACCATCTTAATGGGCTTTGGCGGAAGAACGTATTCTCACTATGACTCTCTGGTACAATCGTAGACCTTGTTGCTGCAGTTAAACCACAGAGGTCAAAAACGTACCTCATCTTCGTCATCCTTAAATTTCTTGGGCTGCTTAAGGGGCTTTTTCTTCCCACCTGAAACAATTAATGCATCCTTATTTATGTGCTAGATAGTGGACATTCATAAACTTAAAGCTCACACTCGAGGACATTCATAAACTTAAAGCTCACACTCGAGGACATTCATAAACTTAAAGCTCACACTCGAGGACATTCATAAACTTAAAGCTCACACTCGAGGACATTCATAAACTTAAAGTTCACACTCTACCACTATAAATATATTCTTCTGTATCAGTCCTTTTTTTTATTTAGAGTTGTGTCATGGTTTACAGCTAACTTTTTTTCCCGCACCTTTGAAGAGACATTTGAGATGCTCGTGTCCGTGTGGCGAAATTCACTGTTTCACTGGCTGAAAAGCTGACGTACGGTGCTCGAAACCCGCGGTAGACAGAAAGGATTTTTTTTTCTATCGGGGGTAAAATAAAAATCTTGTTTCACACGTCGTGGCGACTGCTTTGACCAAGCGGCCTTTATCCCTATGGTTAAATATAGAAGACACATGTGTCTTCACTTTACCGTTATCTTTTCACTTTTTGTCATCACTTTCACAGCTTTTATCTTTCAGAGTCTTTTCAATTCCTAATCACTTGGCCAGACTAAGAAGCTTAGCCCAGGACCCACTATAAGGAAGCAGAGTATGGTTTTGTTTCGTTCTTGTTCACTAACATGGTTCTAGAAGTTAGTTGTGGGTTACAAACTGCTACTATCTGCTCATGCAATGGACCTGGGTCCTACAATAACTTACATAGCCTCCGAAGTGTGCCCAACCATATATTGTGTTTGAAAAGTTTAACATGGAGAGGCATCTCGGAAAGCTTTAAATGTGCCAGCCGATGTAAGTTGGTAAAATGTAAATTGCCTCTCCACAATTTTGTATTTCTACAGTTTTATTTTTATAAATTCTGATGTTAAATTCCTGCCAAACCATTCTCGGTCATCTTTTCCCTTTGTCTTTACAATTAATCAGCATTATGTGTCAGTGAGCAAGTCGGAGATGCTGGAGACTGAGGAAAATTGATTGTAAACAGTAGTTCAAATGAACATTTATATTTGGCGTTATGTAGATTATTACGTAACTGTGGGAAATAATGGCCTACACGATGAGTAGGGGATAAAGTCATCAAGATGCATAGAAATGCGAAGCTGCGGTAAAGCTGATGATAATAATGATTGTTTTTAACAGGAAAAAAATTGTATAGTAGCAGCTTTACATAGGAGAGAAACAACGTTCTACTTTTGTTTTGTTTCACACCAACATAAAGCTATTACCATATCACTTTTTCTCCTTTTTTTAAAATTGTCATTACGTGATGAGTAGACCGTTCTGTCACAGTAAGCAATTTTTAAAAAGGCATTAAAAAACTAAATAAGCATTTATTATTGGTTGAAACTCCGAGGCGACAGACGAATATATGTCCCCAGAAATCCAGATACAATAGACAGCCCAAACTGTGTTGTATGTTGATATATCTGCGACATGTCGCTCAGATAAGGAGCAAGAGTGGAGTTAAAATCGATAGTTTTCCAATGTTTTCTATTTTAAATTGACTATAAATTAAGCTGTTTCAGTTTTCTGTCAAGATTAATATTTGTGTTCGCTATAATACCAAATTTGTTATCGCCCCTTATTAGCTAATGAATGTTACTAGTCTGGGCGGCTGTATTGATTTCTAGCAGGAGCACGGCATTTTATTCTCGCTAATTGAAGGAAACAAGTGCAACGCGTCAAATACTTGGACACAATAATAACATCAGATGGAAGATGCACCACAGAAATAAAAAGTAGAATAACTCAGGCCAGAATAGCATTTCAGAGAAAGAGAAACGTCTTATGCAGCAAGTCTATGTCAACAGAAGTGAGAGAGTTCATCGGTGCTATAATGGACCAATCCTGGCCTATGGAAGCAAATCATGGGCAGTAGACAAACAAATGAAAAGACGATTAGAGGCCACAGAGATGGGATTTCTCAGATGAATGTTGAAAGTTCCCTGTACAGATAAAAAGACTAAATGAGGACAATCTCAAAGAGGACAAAACAAAAAGGGAGTTCCTAAAAAAATTTATAAAGAAACAATCAACATTTTTCGGGCACATCATGAGAGGAGGAAAGTTATAATTCTTGGTTACAACCGGTAAAATACATGGAGAGAGTGATAGCGGATGACAAAGAGAGAAGATATTAGTTGGTTGGTTGGTTGCGTTCGCCCGATGACTAAAGTATTTAACTTGTGTCTTTGAGTGAAAAACAATCAACAACAGAAATGCAACGACGCACTGTAGATAGAAAATTATGGAAGGATATGATCGCTTGCATCAGCCGTTTTGGCACATGATGTTGTGACAGTAAAGCAGCAGAAATAGTCTCAAGCTACAACAAAGCTTGTCAAATCATCGGACAAATGTCACTATTGTTGTCCAACAAAGAAATAACCATAAAAGCAAATCGGGCACTCTGCAACACAATCTTCGTTCAAACGTCGTGCTGTCGATGCCCAGACCTGGATGCTAGACTCAAGAACAATCATAACATTTACCACCACCAAAATGAGATGTGTTAGACGCATGGCAGGAAGAAGCCTGGGAGATAAGATCATAAGTGAAGAACTGAGAAAACAGTTAGGAGTAATTTGTGACAGGAAATATAAGCTATATATTGGTACTCAATTATTTATGCTGGACCAGGGTTATGTACTTTCATACATAAGTACTTTCACTCATATTTTTGGGGTTTAATATTACTGTCAACAAACCGTGACACACGTCATGCTTTTACTGCCAACAAACAGCGCGTCACACGTCATGATTTTATTGCCAACAAACTTTGTGGTACATGTCATGATTTTACTGCCAACAAACAGCGCGACACACGTCATGATTTTATCGCCAACAAACAGTGCGATACACGTCATGATTTTACTGCCAACAAACAGTGCGATACACGTCATGATTTTACTGCCAACAAACTGTGCGATACACGTCATGATTTTACTGCCAACAAACTGTGCGACATACGCCATGCTTTTACTGCCAACAAACTGTGCGATACAGGTCATGATTTTACTGCCAACAAACTGTGCGATACAGGTCATGATTTTACTGCCATAAAACTGTGCGATACACGTCATGATTTTACTGCCAACAAACTGTGCGATACAGGTCATGTTTTTACTGCCAACAAACTGTGCGATACAGGTCATGATTTTACTGCCAACAAACTGTGCGATACAGGTCATGATTTTACTGCCAACAAACTGTGCGATACACGTCATGATTTTACTGCCAACAAACTGTGCGACATACGCCATGCTTTTACTGCCAACAAACTGTGCGATACAGGTCATGATTTTACTGCCAACAAACTGTGCGATACAGGTCATGATTTTATTGCCAGCAAACTGTGCGACATACGCCATGCTTTTACTGCCAACAAACTGTGCGATACAGGTCATGATTTTATTGCCAACAAACTGCGATACAGGTCATGATTTTATTGCCAACAAACTGTGCGATAAACGTATGATTTTACTGCCAACAAACTGTGCGATACAGGTCGTGATTTTACTGCAAACAAACTGTGCGATAAACGTATGATTTTACTGCCAACAAACTGTGCGATACAGGTCGTGATTTTACTGCAAACAAACTGTGCGATACAGGTCATTATTATACTGCCAACAAGCTGTGCGATATACGTCATGATTTTACTGCCAAACAAGCTGTGTGGTACATGTCATGATTTTACTGCCAACAAACTGTGTGGTACATGTCATGATTTTACTGCCAAATAAACTGTGTGGTACATGTCATGATTTTACTACGAAACAAACTGTGTGGTACATGTCATGATTTTACTACCAAACAAACTGTGTGGTACATGTCATGATTTTACTGAACCTCACCAGTAGGAGAATCTCACCGTCCCCTCCCAACCACCTTTCCTCCCTCAATCAGCATGTCCCTGACGTTTCTCACTAAAGATCCTCTTAAAGGAAAAGTAAGAATTGTCATCTGATTTTTTCTTCTTTTTTTTTTTACGGCCATCAACTCACGGTAAACGGGAAAGTCGGGGGAAATAAAGTTTTAAGAACACCTAGGAGGAAAACAAAGGTTATGTATAACTCGGAATGTCCCAAAATGGCGCGATGATCACGTGAAGGTCGTACGAACATTTTCAACGACTTAGTTCAAACATTGAAGGTCTCCCACAGCATTTGCCCTTTCCAACTGTTGCCTGTAGCTGCATAACTTAGCAGCAATGACTTTATCAATTCGACATTCAGCGGCTGTTTTCCATACTTAGAGCTAAAATGTCGTTACATCATAGTTAGCGACATCATTTTAGTCAACCACACTGCGTGTTTATTGTGCATGCCTTTACCAGGGCATGCTTTGCCTACAAGCTATTACTTAAGTTAACACAATCCGAAGGGCCTCAAAAGAAATTGTAGAATTTATTTTGGGACTACATTTTTTTTTCATACTAGTATATGATTAATGCCAGTCCTGGACCCTAGATGAAAGAACAAAAAGAAAAAAATAACCCATATTGAGATGAAAATGTGTTAGACGAATGGCAGGAAACAGTCTGAGAGATAAGATCAGAAATGAAGAACTGAGAAAGAAGCTAGCTATAAACCCTGCCATAGAATACATAAAGAAATAACAGATAAACTGGTTTGGCCACGTGACAAGGCAGAAGAATCAAAATACAACACAACGACCCTTAAATAAACGTTGCGAGAACACCATACCCAAAGGCCGACCTCGAAAAAGATGGATTGACGGAATATTAGAAACACTAGGAAATATAACAGCAGCAGAGGTGAATAGGAGAGCAAAAGGCCGCAAATTATATATATATATATATATATATATATATATATATATATATATATATATATATATATATATATATATATATCCTCGACGCTGAAAGGCAAATGAGGAAGGAAAGAAGAATAAGAGTATATGATTTCAAGTATTGTGAGACCTCCTGGTGTTAATTTTTAAGGGAAAAAGGGCGGCGGAGGGGGAGAACACATTTTGATTTAGCTAAAGGTCCCACCAAGTCTGATTCCGGTACTGACCTTAACCTACATGGACGACATTCCACAGACACACTGGATACATACTATTTCACAGACACACTGGACCACAAAAACTTGAAGGTAAAAAAAACCACTAATCTTCAGCAGTTAACTAGAATCGGTCACATTAATGCCAAAGTAATAATAGTATCACATTATTATTATTATTATTATTACGTCACTCCTTCGGATGAAAGAGATGGGAGTTAAGATGGGCACAGCCAGAAATGAGAAACTTAGTGGCCGTGTAAGAAGACTTATCAACCAACATATAACTGGAGTCGTCAGTCGCTGGACACTGCGGAACTTGCTGATGAAGGGATCTGAGCACCTATGGACATGTTCGGAGTGCAATGATGATGACCCGCAAATAACTCAATAAAAGTCTTGCACAACTCTATGGCGAAGATTTAAATTACTACTCCACAACATTTCTGGTCAAACAGGCCTCAGGAATCAACACGACAAAAAAAAAAAAAAAAACCAAAGTCCTGGATATTACCAACATAGCCTCTGATATGGACATGTTCGGAGTGCAATGATGATGACCCGCAAATAACTCAATAGGCTCTGATATGGACATGTTCGGAGTGCAATGATGATGACCCGCAAATAACTCAATAGGCTCTGATATGGACATGTTCGGAGTGCAATGATGATGACCCGCAAATAACTCAATAGGCTCTGATATGAAATTTTACACACAAAAAAGTTACATATTTTACCTACCTAGTCAGCAAAATGTTCAGAGATGGAGACATAACATGTAAAAAAAAAATCATGACACGCCTCACACTAGCATGAAATACTTTCAACAAACTGACGAGCATCTGGACACCAAAAGTTACCAGTAAATGAACAAAACTCAAACTGTCAAACTTCTGTGTGATACCAGTGCTAACATATGGATGTGAAAGTTGGGAATACACCAATACTTTTGGATAGGAAATTAAATGCCTTTGAAAACAAATGTTTTGTAGAATCTCAAACATAAGCTGAGGAAGATTATATTTTAAACGAAGAGATAAGAGACAAATGTGAAGAAAAAAGAATTAAGTGTCGACCTTTATAAGAAGATGTCGTTGGACATTCATCGATCATGTGCTGGCTATGAGTGAAGAAAGACTTTCCCCACCAGGTGTTCATGTGGAAACCATCTGGTAAAAGTAAACAAGGCAGACCAAGAGAATCGCTATGCAGAACAATTACTAGGGAAGGTTCATGGGACTAAGAAACAACCTAGAATTAGCATTAAATTGTTAATGGTAAAGAACTATGAAAATGGTAGGAACAAAACCCTATATATAGGGATATATAGAACAACAACTTAAATGGTTTGGCCACCTGGTCAGAGTGAATCCTTACCAATCACCATCAAGGGCGTTCTTCTCGAGAATGCATGGAAAAAGACCAAGAGGAAGACCCAGAAGAAGATGGATAGATGCAGTGATAGAGACATGTAACAACAAAGGAAACTCGTTAATTCAGAGAGTTCGAGCAGCTCAAGAACGACAAATGATATAACCACGACACCTTTTAGGTACCAATAAGAAAGAGAAAAGTAGAAGAAAACTATGACTTTCGCCGTATATGCTGTCTTCTGCCGGAGAGGAAAATGAACGAATAAAAATCTATGACTACTTTTAGTAAATAATAACAGTGTTGTCCGTGTGGCCATGGCCACGGTCAGGCCAGGAAATAATAGAGCCATTATCACGTATGACGTAAGAGGTGACTAAGGAAGTTGGAGACTAGGTACTCGCCGGTGCTACTGAGTTCGTGCATCTGACCTGAAACCATCTTCAGTGCTTTTGCTAGTATAAGGCGTACTTCTTTATACAGGGGAACCTGCTGAGGAAGGAATCTAAGCACTGTGGAGTTGTCCATTGTGCAATGAAGATAATCTTTTGATTAAACTAAACAAAACTAAACTATCTATTGACCTTTCGAGCCGTAGCCGGCCCATAGGGCGTAGACCAAGATACTCCTTCTCTTATCTGAATTTTTGTTCTAGCAGTTTTCAATTCTTTTAAATATATTTTATCAAATCTCGCCATTTGTCTCTGTTCTGTGCAAGCAGCTCTATCTCATTGAGGGAGCCGATTGCTGCTACTTTTGTCTCTCTCAGCAATGTTCTTCTCAGTGTCTCTCTGGGTCTTCCTCTTTTTCTTTTACCTGTTGTTTCCCACATGAGGGCTTGCTTTGCTATTCGGTTATTATCTCTCCTCATTACATGTCCAACATAAGACCATCGTCTTTTCTTTATTACTGAAGATATTAGTGGTTGATTGGCGATTTCTCTAAATTTCCTCGTTTGTTTTGAATTCGTTCCACGCTATACCAAGTATTTTCCTTAGACATTTATTTTCGAATGCGTTCAACTTTGTTTCTATATCTCTTGTTGTTTTCCAGCTTTCACACGCATACGTAAGGGTTGATTTGAATAGTCTAAGTTTTGTGTTTCTGCCGATGAGTTTTGATTTCCACAACTTTTCAAGGCTTCTGAAAGACATTGCTGCTTTAGCTATTCTGATTCTAATTTAAACTAAACTAAACTAAATAACAGTCTGGATTTAGGATACACGTTTTGGAGCACCCTGTGTAATATTTTGTCTTTTCTAAAAATAGTTTTAATGCTGTTTGAGACAAAATTGCAATTTCTAAATTCTTGAATTTTTACATATGACTGTGAAATATTAGTAATGAGAAGAGAACAGCTGGAATATATTGTAACAGCTGGGAAAATTGAGGGATGAAGAGATAGAGGGAAGCAAAGAGAAAAAGTACCAGACAGCTTAAGAGAATGGCTTGGCAGAAGGTCAACAACCAACAGAAATGATAAATAACTGTCGAGATCGAAAGTTGTGGAGAGACATGATCACCTACGCCAGCAGGCCCGGTCCTTGATGATGATGATGATGATGACCGGGGGGGGGGGGGTAAGTAAGGGTGTGAGTAAGAAATTAATTAATTAACGCAGTGTAAGTGTTACACAAAAAGATACTTAGAACATCTTGGACAAAGATAAGAACAAACAGATCCATTTTGTAATAGCTTAATGTTCCATAGAACTGGTTGCAAAGGTCAGCCACAGCGCGGGTTTAGAGGAAAAATCAGGAGACACAGGTGTATTCGAGTAGTGACCATGCGACCAGCTCGTCCTGTGTCATGATGTTGCTATTACACTATCCATCATGAAACATGACATAGAGTCAAGTTCGCATGATCACAAGCCTTAGCGATGAAGAAGAGGGCTGCCAAAGAAGCATACAAACAAGACAATAAACTTTTTGGGTCCTATATAATAATAACTAACTGTGTGTTTATATGTTCGAAATTGGAGTCAACAACGATGGCCTAACATCATCAAGCGCTATACATTTTAAAAGAAATATGACGATCATCACTTTCGGGAGGACGTGAACTTCTGGTAAATGGTGGATAGGCGGTAGGAACCATTGCAGGCTACGCATGAAAAGTGTTCCTTGTTGCAGTTTCCTCATATTCCAAGTCCATGGGTGACTGGTTGGTCTCAAGGCAGGACGCCAGCCTCGGGACAGAGAGGTTGTGGGTTCAAATCTCGGCTACACCGGTTGGGATTTTTATTTATGATTTCTCTCTGCGACAACCACCCTTGGTCTCAGCAGTGAAGCCCGGCTTGAAACGTCAGTTACTCATCGACGGAAAAAAAACATGAGTACCTCCGAAGTCGAAGCTATCTGCCTGTGCGGCGAGGGCCCCCTGTGCACATGGCTGCCAGAGAAAAGTGGATTAACACGCAAAATTCAGTTCCTAGTCTCTAGTGACTTCGTCAGAGTTGAAAGCTGGCGAACGCAACATCAACAACAACATATGATAATAATAAACAACTAAAAATGAAGAGAGAACTACTAACCACAATTCAAAAAGATGCAAATTTTGGGCCAAAGTAATACCGGAGGGAACATACAAGGTAAATGAGGCAGAGGCAGACCAAGACTAACATGGACGAGTAACATCAAAAGATGGACAAATCAGCATATGACAACCTGCACCATCAAAGCAAGAGACAGAGCAGAATGACGCTCCATGGTAGCCAACCTTCGTTGCGGAGATGGCACTCGATGAATAGTAATAATAATAATAATGATAATAATAATAATGATAATAATAATAATAATAATAATACATGGATAAACGGCCTAAAGTGGCTAAAGAATATCATTATTGGGGGAGGGTATTTATGTCAAGAAGATAGGTAGAAGATATCACAGGTGATATCGATATAATTGCAGCAGACACTGGACAGCTCTCACACAACAGGGAAGAATATCTTCACTGTGGTTATCATTTGAGCCATGCTCCGATAGGGACAAACTAAATAATGATGGTGGCTTGATACATGATACAGTGACAGAGATGGTGGTGGCTTGATACATGATACAGTGACAGAGATGTTGGTGGCTTGATACATGATACAGTGACAGAGATGTTGGTGGCTTGATACATGATACAGTGACAGAGATTTTGGTGGCTTGATACATGATACAGTGACAGAGATGTTGGTGGCTTGATACATGATACAGTGACAGAGATGTTGGTGGCTTGATACATGATACAGTGACAGAGATGTTGGTGGCTTGATACATGATACAGTGACAGAGATGTTGGTGGCTTGATACATGATACAGTGACAGAGATGTTGGTGGCTTGATACATGATACAGTGACAGAGATGTTGGTGGCTTGATACATGATAAAGTGACAGAGATGGTGGTGGCTTGATACATAATAAAGTGACAGAGATGGTGGTGGCTTGATACATGATAAAGTGACAGAGATGGTGGTGGCTTGATACACGATAAAGTGACAGGGATGGTGGTGGCTTGATACATGATAAAGTGACAGGGATGGTGGTGGCTTGATACATAATAAAGTGACAGGGATGGTGGTGGCTTGATACATGATAAAGTGACAGGGATGGTGGTGGCTTGATACATGATAAAGTGACAAGGATGATGGTGGCTTGATACATGATAAAGTGACAGGGATGGTGGTGGCTTGATACATAATAAAGTGACAGGGATGGTGGTGGCTTGATACATGATACAGTGACAGGGATGGTGGTGGCTTGATACATAATAAAGTGACAGGGATGGTGGTGGCTTGATACATGATAAAGTGACAGGGATGGTGGTGGCTTGATACATGATAAAGTGACAGAGATGGTGGTGGCTTGATACATGAAAAAGTGACAGAGATGGCGGTGGCTTGATACATGATAAAGTGATTAGTGATGATCTCTATTCTTGGCGCGATGTTTGATCTTATCTAATGAGTCCTTTATATCTCAACACTGCTTCTCTTTTAAGTGTTCTTTTCAGCGTCTCTTTAGGTCTTCCTCTTTTTCTGTATCCTGATGTCTCCCTCAGAAGTGTCTGTAGTGTTTGACTGTTTGTAAGTCTCTTGTTGTCTCTTCTCAGCAAATGTCAGACATATGATATGTTCATCTTCTCTTGCTAATTGTGGAGGAGATCGTTGGTTGCATGATCAATTCTCTTATTTCTATATTAGTCTTGAATTCATTCCATTGTACACAGGGTATTCTTTTGAGGATTTTTAGGCAACTGTCTACAAGGGTCTGGCTTAGTTTTCTCTCAACATCTTTTGTTTCCAACACTCAGATGCTTAAGTAAGAGCTGATAAATATAAATTATAAATTACAGCTTCGGCTTAGATGTGGTTGTAAATGTCTAAAAATAGCTAAATTCATCAATTATTTGTATCAAATTGCTATTACCTTCTCTTCCAGACATTTCACTGAGTTCTGATGGCTTAAAAAGCGCGTTAACAGCGACCGATCAATTAACGGTCGAAAGAGATGACGCGAAATTGTGTTGCTGCGATCCAACTTTTGAATATCACCAACTCAGCAACCTAGTCGCTAGGTTTTCTGTAACGTCACTTACTATGGTTGCTGAGATCATGACTCATTCAGATTGAGATTCTATAAAAGCATTTCTTATGATGTCTGTTGTTTGTTTCAGGGCTTCGATTGCGGTATATAACTTATCATTCGTTTGCAGTGATGCTGGGGCTTTCGAATAACCATAACCAAACAACTTATCTTGTAAAGTCGAGGGCGTGGGTACGCGCCAAGAATAGAGATCATCACTATTGGCAATCTTATAGAATTTTCTTTGCTGCTAGTGTGCAGTGGTACAAACTGGTGATATCTATCTACTGGATACAAATAATAATAAAATATTATAGCTGATAAATATTGATAGCTGGTAAAATCAATTTTCCTCATTGTATTTTGGGTGTTCCAGTGTGTTACCGGGGCCTCATTATGATATATATCTACTATTTTGAGTTTGGAGTACATCTGGTGTCTCATTATCTTGTGGCCATTGCAGATGTGGAATATATAAACGGGGTTTCCCTTTGATAGCTGGTAAAATCCATTTTCCTCATTGTATTTTGGGTGTTCCTGTGTGTTACCGGGGCCTCATTATGAGGGAAGTAAAGAATAGTGACACTGTGACCTTCCAGGCATGTCGTAAGAGGCGACTAAGGAGGTTGATCGATGGCTTGACAAGCTGTCATTGTAAAAATTACTGTTATGGAAACAGCACCATAGATTTTAGAGCAGTGATCTCTGCAATGTGTGCCACATTGGCACGCAAGGTTTCTGTTTTTGAGATTGTGGTTCTACCCTATGTGCCGTCTTCGGCTCGAAAGGACAATAGATTTTGGGTGACCTTGTTTCCACTTTGAGTGATCATTCATCATCATTGAGTGCCGTCTCCACATCGAAGGTTAGCTACCTGGGAGCGCTATTCCACTCTGTCTCTTGTTTTGATGGTGCAGATTGTCATAGGTTGACTTGTCCATCTTTTGATGTTACTCGTCCATATTAGTCTTTGTCTGCCTCTTTTACCTTGTATTTTCCCTTCCAATATTACTTTTATTAGGCTGTTGTGTCTTTTAACATGCCCCCAAAATTTCATTTGTCTTGTTCTAATTATGTTTATAATGTGGACATTGCACGCAGGTTTTCGGTGCAAGTTTGTTTTCTGTGTTTTCCTTTTCTTAGTGTATATTGAACATCTCATTTCCTTTGGCTAAACCGAAAGTACATAAAATTGGGGGAGAGGGATGAAAGAAGAATACTGCTTTAGTATTTACTGTGGTCGCCATTGTAGGTGGGCAGTCTATATTCAACATCACAAATCATCCATCTCAGTGCCATCAGACGTCACACAGAGGTCGCAATATCTTCTTCTTCTCTTCTTCTACCTTTCAGCTCCCTGTGGTGCATAGGTCTTCAACAAACACTTTCCAAGTCGTTCTGTTTCTTGCCATTCTTTTAAGATCATTCCCAAGGAGAAACAAAGATTAGAAGAGGAACTGGACTCTGCCAGAGAACTAGCTGAAACATCACACAGCACAGAGAGCAACATTTCCTACAAAGCAGCCTTGGCCAAATACAGACATCAGGTCATGATATCAGCAAGACAGAGCTGGATAGACAAAACAGAGAGCCTTAATCTAGACAAAAATGGTCATAAACTATGGGAAAATGCGAAAGCTCTGAGCGACGAAAACAACTGCCGACCCCCAATATCATTAGCACACAATCAGAACATCCTCACAGGCAAAAGGGCAGCAAATCTACTGATAGAGACTTACAAAAACATTAGTAGAATAAACATTCCAATAAACAAACAGAAAGCTGCAAGACGGGAAAACCAAGATGCAAAACACATGCCTTTAGCACCAGAAGAGCATCAGACGACCATCTTTACCCCAACTGAATTAGATGTTGCCCTCAAAGGATTTGAAGCTCAAAAGTCCCCCTGGTAAAGATGAAATCTCCAACGAAATGCTCCTAAATCTGGGACAGAATGCCAAGAGCCAGCTTCTAAGGATAATAAATGCTAGCTGGAAGAGAGGTCATGTGCCGGCAATCTGGAAAGAAGCTAATATGGTGCCCATCCTCAAGCGTTGAAAATACCCTCTAGACCCAAGTAACTATAGACCAATTAGTCTCTTGAGCTGCTTGAGTAAACTCATGGAAAGGCTGGTTAACAGACGACTTATGTGGCATTTGGAGACAAAACAACAAATCGTACCACAACAAAGTGGCTTCCGTCAGCACAGATCAACTGAAGTTCTGGTCACCTACATTGCACAGGAAATAGAGGATGCTCTACAAGAAAAGAAACACACATTGGCAGTGTGGGTCGACATGGAGAAGGCTTTTGATAGGGTTTGGCGAGAGGATTTAAAGAACAAGCTTTCTAGACTTGGCATCCAGGGTCGTTTATTCAATTGGGTCTCTCAATACCTTCAGGATAGAACGGCCAGAGTACAAGTTCAACTAAGTAAGAAGGTCTCTATCGAACAAGGTGTCCCACAAGGCGGTGTCTTGTCCCCAACACTCTTTTTAATTTTGATAAATGACATCGTAATGGACATTCCACCCAGAATATACTCAGCAATATACCCAGATGATATGGCGTTATAGACTCGCGAAGAAAGTATGTCGGTGGCTGGACCCAGGATGCAAGATGCCCTAGGTGAACTTGAAAAATGGACGAACACCTGGTTCTTACCAATCAACGAAAAAAAAACTACATATACAATTTTCAGCCTATCAAGAAACACACTCTCTGCAAACTTGAAGATAAAAGACCATACACTTCCTGTTGACCAAAACCCAACATATCTTGGCGTCACCATGAATCGCAGAATGACTTGGAAAAATCAGATAGACAGAGCAAGGAAAAAAGCCCGAAAACGAACAAATATTATGAAGAAATTGGCAGGAACAGACTGGGGAGCAGACAGCAATTTTTTTAAAAGACTATACGAAGAAAGAGTCAGACCAGTCCTAGAGTATGGAGTCACAGCCTGGGCTATGGCTTCCAAATCACACCTTAGCAAAATTAACAGAACACAGAACCAAGCTGCCCGTATCATCACTGGTGCTATGAAATCTACACCTATCAAGACTCTAGAAACAGTAACAGGTTTACAAACCTTAGATGACACACGGGTCACTAAAGTTTTGCAACAAGCGGAGAAATATAGAAGACTCCTTAGCCACCCCATGCACCAAAGAATAACTGGTTCCGGAATTGTACGACTGAAGAGGAGCAACTTCGCTGCAAATGCCAATGAACTAACTACTGGAGACCCAGTACTTTCCCAAACAATATCGAAACCCTTGGGCCCATCTAATATGTCTCCTCATGGAAAACATAAAATATCAGAACTTAAGGAAAATATAACAGGAATCATGAAAAAAGGCACCCAATCAGACACAGAAAGAAAACACATAGCAGAAAAACACATACACGATACCTACCCACAGGACTCTTGGTCCCACATATGCACAGATGGCTCTGCTACAAATGCCACCAGAAATTGAGGGGGAGGTGTGTTCTAGACGCTGAATAATCAGGACGAGATCACCAAGTCAATAGCTACTGGAAAATTCTCAAACAACTTTATAGCAGGAGCTGAGGCTATCAGATATGCTGCCACACTGGCTACTCAACACAAAAATAACATGCACAATAAATTGGTGATTCTGACTGATGCACTGTCAGTACTAACAGCTCTAAAAAGCCCCAAGAACAATGAACTAGATGAATTGAGAACAACCTTGGAACAACTATGCAATAACTTCCAGAGAGTAGTCATTCAGTGGATACCATCACACTGTAATATACACGGGAACGAACGCGCAGACAAATTAGCTAAAGAGGGAGGGAGATTACCACAAGAGAACCATCCGCTCAGTTATGATGAAGCCAAATCCATCCTCAAAGGTCAGTTCCATGAAAAATGGAAACGTGAACACCCAAATCATAACGAGAGTGACGGATACCATCAACTATCAAGGAGGGATCAAGTCATCATATTTTGCCTACGCGCTGGCCACAATAGAATGAGAAATCACATGTTCACCAAATTCAAAATAGGTACAACCAGCCTATGCCACTGTACACTGGACAATATTACTACAAAACATGTTCTACAGGATTGCCTCCAGTACACAGACCTGAGAAGAGCAATGTGGTCCACACCCTCCACCCTGGAAGAGAAACTATATGGGGCAATCGATTCACTTAAACAGACAGCTGACTTCATGAGAGAATCTGGAATCCTACTCTGATTGAGTCTTGATCGCAGATCAATCCATGTCTTCCCCATCATCTTCATCTCTGCTTCTGTCTGTCTTCTCCAAGAATTTCTTGGTCTTCCTCTTTCTTTGTCTTTTCCTCTGGGGATTCCAAAAAAGGGTCTGTTGTGTAATGAGGTCGCAATGTAGCTCGCCATAAATCTCTATTTTATTTGTCTGGGCGGACATCATCAATGCCCCCCCGAGAAGTGGGAAGAGCACAGGACTTCGACAAACACAGATCCACGTCACTTCTTCGGATGATGAAAATGGGAGTTAAGATGGGCACAGCCAGAAAAGAGAAACTTAGTAGCTGTGTAAGAAGACTTATCAACCAACATAGAACTGGAGTCGCCAGTCGCTGGACACTGCGGGACTTGCCGAGGAGGGGATCTGAATACTTATGGACATATTCGGAGTGCAATGATGATGACCCGCAAATAACTCTCTATTCTAGGCCAGGAGAAATGAAAAAGTATATATATATAAAGAAAAAAAAACGATATGGTTAAGGAATGGATTTTAAAATGTCCACTAAACCAAACAGAACAAATAAAGGAAGACACCTTTGTACTAGAGGTACTGGCTGTAAAGAGCAACTCGCTCATAGCTGAA
This sequence comes from Megaustenia siamemsis, assembly GCA_032433765.1. Taxonomy (NCBI): domain Eukaryota; kingdom Metazoa; phylum Mollusca; class Gastropoda; order Stylommatophora; family Ariophantidae; genus Megaustenia; species Megaustenia siamemsis. Next base: position 76,077,319 of record JAVIAB010000125.1, on the reverse strand, counting down.
AGGGGATTAAAGTCACCAATACGTTTACATACAAACAGTAAGGTCACAATTCTTCTTCTACCTTTCAGCTCCCTGTGGAGCATAGGTCCTCAATAAACACTTTCCAAGTCGTTCTGTTTCTTGCATTTCTTTTAAGATCATTCCATGTCTTCCCCATCATCTTCATGTCTGCTTCTGTCTATCTTCCTCTTTGCCTTTTCCCCTGGGGATTCCAAAAAAGGACCTGTTGTGTAATACTCTCAGTTGGCTTCCGCAGTGTGTCCTATCCAGCGCCATCGTCTTTGCTGTATCTCTTCATCCACTGATACATTTCCATAATTCTATTTTAATGATTTTGTCTTGCCATTTCCATCCTTTTATTCTGAGTAAGCATCTATTAATGAAAGTCAGTATCTTCATGATTGTCAATTTTGTTGTTCTCCATGTTTCACAGCCATATAATAGGACTGACTTAACATTGGAGTTGAAAATTTTTATTTTTGTATTTAACCTAATTTCTTTGGACTTCCATGTTTCCCAGTGCAACAAAAGCTCCTCTTGCTACTGAGTTAAGTGCTCTGTGCCTCATCCGTTTTGATATTCTAACTGTTTACGATGAATGATGATGTCGTATGACAGGGAACAGTTGGCTGTGTTCACTTTCTGTGCGGTTTCGCCATATGTCTTTTGACGTGTGCTGAGACTGCTACGATGGGGACTACAGTTACCTTTCTTTGTTTGGGAGATGACATATTAATTCGGATGATTACGCTGCCACGGGCGGTAGAGCAATTATGGATTTTAATTAGTTTTTTTGTGGTACTGGGGCCTTTACCAAATAACTAAAATCCTTATTTCGGTATTATTTTCTGTTCCTCCCTCTATCTACATTACTACCCAGATATATGTAAGATTGTACGTCTAGTAGAGGTATTTCTCCTAATTTTATTTGTTTATTACCAACTGCATTAAATCTCATAATGTTGGTCAATCTCTATTAATTTTCAGTCCTAGCTGTTGTGATCTCTCATCAAGTATGCTCATTTTATCCTGCATCTGTTGATGGCTGTGTGATAGGAGAGCTATGTCATCAGCAAAGTCTAAATCATCAAGTTACTTGGTCAGTGACCACTGGATTCCATTTCTGTTGTCTAAAGACATTTAATTACAGATAACCCGTTTATTTTTTTGCTCATGTGGTGGCTGAGTGATTTGATCACTTCTTGATCAAAAGGGTTAGGGTTTCCCAGAAGTTTATAAATTTTGTTGTTGTTAGCAGATTTTTATGGGAAGTAAAGGTGGCCTGCGTGATACTAAACATCACATAAGATGAGCAGTGGTCATGAGAAAATGTGTTCATGGACACCATATTCCCCAGCAAGATGTGGAAGGGGAACCTTTACTGTTTTTTTTTTTTTTTAATTTGTCTAATACAAGATAACGACAAAGAGAGAAAATACTGGATAGCTTGGTGTCATGGCATGGAAAACAGTCAACAACAGAACTGATATGATGCACTGTAGATAGAAGATTGTGGAGGGACATGATCACCTACGCCAACTGGTAGGGCACATGATGACATGAATACAAGATATAGTTCCAACAATTTTTTCCTTTATCACTTCCCACTGTCTGTTCTGGTAACAAATATGATGCCTCACATACTGCAAACCCTTTAAAAATAAAAATCAAAAACATTACTTCAAAACAAAAAATAAATAAATAATAAAAAAAAAAAAAAAAAGTCAAACTAGAAACACTCATACAAAGCCAACAGTAATAATAGTCTGATATTTACACCTTATTTATTTATTGTACATGTATTTGTTGTGTGGAAAAAGCTTGAACACAAATTCTGTTTCAGCATATTGGATTCACTCAGAGCAACCCCAAACAGCTGCACATGGCTTGATGTAGCTCATGCTAGGCTGACTTGATGCATGATGAACTATGGATACAATGATGGATGGGTGTAGCAGCCTCCTTCAAAGCTAAACCATTACTTTTTTGTATCTTTTTTACCTCCACATCCTGTAGGCATAAGAAAATAAACAAACGACATTAAACACAGAAATAAATAGAGTTAAAAAATCAATAAGACAAGGGTACTAATAATCGAATCAGGAATGCAACTCTCATTCTTCTTCTTTTCTCTTTCACTGATACCTAAAAGGTGTCGTGCTTTATATCATTTGTCGTTCTTGTGCTGCTCGAACTGTCTGAATTAGTGATTTTCCTTTGTTGTTACATGTCTCTGTCACTGCATCTATCCATCTTCTTCTGGGTCTTCCTCTTGGTCTTTTTCCATGCATTCTCGAGAAGAACGCCCTTGATGGTGATTGGTAAGGATTCATTCTGACCAGGTGGCCAAACCATTTAAGTTGTTGTTGTTCTATATATTCTTGGCAGGGTTTTGTTCCTACTATTTTTCTTATGGTTTCATTTGCAACTCTCATTACTTTTATTAATTACAAAACTTACATTTCATTACTTTTATTAATTACAAAACTTACATTGCACTGAATCAGCATCAAAGTGCCTCACAATTAAATTACAACAGAGACCTATAAGATATACTAGATGAATCTAAAATATGATTACTTAAGAAAATATTTTGGTCACATAAAATAACATGACGGCCTGAGAAAAATCGTTACGTGGAGCATAACACCTGGTTGATGAGTGACAGAGAAATAAACACATAACGATGACCAAAAAGATGGGAGCAAGATGTCACAGATGTTGGGTAACTAACTCTTTTAGGGCTGAGTAAACTGTTATTTAATAAAAGTGAATTAATCCTGGCCCTCATTAATGGTCATATTGGCATTCTCCGTTATTAATCGTGCTCATGAAATACTTTTCTTTCTTCCATTTGCAAGCTAAATATTAGTAGCTAATTGACAAATCTGATTCCTCACCATAAATAGTCATGACAATATAATCATCTAAAAGTCATGACACAATGTAATCATCTAAAAGTTAGTAAATTGCAGTTGCGTGGTAGTTTACTGTCGTAACTTCTTTGTAAAATTATGAATCGCCAATAATAGAAAATCACTGGAGTCTGTAGAATTGTGGTTTTACAGAAGAATGTTGAGAATATCATGGACAGCTCAGAAGAGTAATGAAAACGTTCTGAAAGAGGCCAAAGCAAAAAGAGAGCTAATTTCCAATGTTAGGAAGAAACAATCATCATTTTTGGCCATGTAATGAGAAGAGAACAACTGGAACAAATTGTAACAACTGGAAAATTTGAAGGACGAAGAGATAGAGGAAAGCAAAGAAAAAAATGACAGACAACTTAAGAGAATGGCTTGGCAGAAGGTCAACAACAGAAATGATAAATAGTTGCCGAGATCGAAAGTTATGGAGAGACATGATCACCTATGCCAGCAAGCCCGGTTTACTTGATGATGGTAGTTTAACAATCAAAATAAGTAAAATGTATAATTCATAAAATGTGCTTATTTTCCACAGTGTTTACTAATATAAGTACTCTTGTAAAAGTCTTATTAGCTAGGATTTTTAGCAGTTTACAAACTCACAAGTCCATGGTGTTTTTATCAGAGTCAGAAATGCATTCAAAGTGGTGGAAATAGATAAAGATGGAGCACAATTTTTTTATGTTTCAAAAATAAATATTAAAATGATCTTTTACCTTCAATTAGTTAGATGATCTAGCCGGGATAAATGTGTGCCTATTTAACTTGAGAAACAGGTAGTTTTAACAGTTGATGGTACGCTATGTTACCACTGTCTTGCAGGATCATTTTAGTCAGTCACATTTTGCATATGTAAATTAGGCTATTCTAACTGTATGAGGATCATTAAAGGATAAATGATGATCATCAAGTCCATTTGGAATACAGAGGCTGAATTATTTTTTTTTTTTGGGGGGGGGGCGGCGGGGGGGGGGGGGGGGGGGGGGGGTGTCTACTAATTAATTTAGGAGGGGAGGAAGAGATGGTAGAAGGGAGGCTGAGAATGGGAGACACATAATAATAAATGAATATTATTATAGAGGGAAACTTCCGAGGCAATAATCAGCGAATCAATTCAGAGGAAGAGGTATGTTTCTATCTATTGACCTTTCGAGCCGTAACCGGCCCATAGGGCGTAGACCAAGATACACCTTCTCCTATATGAATTTTTGTTCTAGCAGTTTTCTTTTAAAGATATTTTATTAAATCTCGCCATCTGTCTCTGTTCTGTGCAAGCAGTTCTATCTCATTGAGGGAGCCGATTCCTGCTGCTCTTGCCTCTCTCATCAATGTTCTTCTCAGTGTCTCCCTGGGTCTTCCTCTTTTTCTTTTACCTGTTGTTTCCCATATGAGGGCTTGCTTTGCTATTCGATTATTATCTCTTCTCATCACATGTCCAACGTATGACCATCGTCTTTTCTTTATTACTGAAGATATTAGTGGTTGATTGGCGATTTCTCTAATTTCCTCGTTTGTTTTGAATTCGTTCCATTCTATACCAAGTATTTTCCTTAGACATTTATTTTCGAATGCGTTCAACTTTGTTTCTATATCTCTTGTTGTTTTCCAGCTTTCACACGCATACGTAAGGGTTGATAGTACATTTGATTTGAATAGCCTAAGTTTTGTGTTTGTGCTAATGAGTTTTGATTTCCACAACTTTTCAAGGCTTCTGAAAGACATTGCTGCTTTAGCCAGTCTGATTCTAATTTCTTTGCTCGTATCCCCTTCTCGATCAATGTGACTTCCAAGATAGATAAAGTGATCGATCTCTTCTACTGGTTTGTTTTCCATGTATATTTTGTCACTTGTTGGAATTAAACTTTTCATGACTTTAGTCTTTTCATGATTGACCTCAAGCCCAATTTTGCTGGCTATTGATGATAGTTCATTTGTGTTTTCCTGCATCGTTTTTATCTGACTGCTGATATGTTTACAGTACTTGAAAAAATGACAAATAATCAACAGGAAAAAAAAAGACAAAGAACAATATATGGACCAAAGCAGGATCGAACCCTGGACTCAGTGGCACAGCGCCTCGCCATGAAAAGCCAAACGCTAGGGAACACACTTGGCTTTTCATGGTGAGGTGCTGTACCACTGAGTACGGGTTCAATCCTGCTTTGGTCCATATATTGTTCTTTGTCTTTTTTTTTCCTGTTGATTATTTGTCATTTTTTCCCCGAGTGTCATTTGTGTATCTTTGAAACTGATAAAAGAAATAATAATCATCATCGTCATGTGCCATACCGGTTGGCGTAGGTGATCATGTCCCTCCACAATCTTCTATCTACAGTGCATCGTATCAGTTCTGTTGTTGACTGTTTTCCATGCCATGACACAAAGCTATCCAGTATTTTCTCTCTTTGTCGTCTGCGATCTCTCTTTCCTTTTATTTTGCCAGTTGTAACCAAGTATTCCAACTTTCCTCTTCTCATGATGTGCCCAAAAAATGTTGATTGCTTCTTTCTGATGTTTTTTTAAGAGCTGCCTTTTGTGTTGGCCTCTTTGAGAACTTCCTCATTGGTCTTTTTAGCTGTCCAGGGACCTTTCAACATTCTTCTGAGAAATCCCATCTCTGTGGCCTCTAATCGTCTTTTTATTTGTTTGTCTACTGCCCATGATTCGCTTCCATAGGTCAGAATTGGTTCTATATAGCACCGATGAACTCTCTTTCTCATTTTTACTGGCAGATTTGCTGCATAAGATATTTTTCATTTTCTGAAATGCTATTTTGGCCTGAATTATTCTGCTTTTTATTTCTGTGGTGCATCTCCCAACTGATATTATTGTGCCCAAATATTTCAAACGTTGCACTTGTTTCAGATTTGTCTTGTTTATTTTTATGCTGCATGATGGTGGTGATTGTTTCTTCGATATGACCATTACTTCTGTTTTCTTACTATTCAGACTGAGACCTTTCTTGCTGCTTTCTTTAACTATTATGTCTATTATTTCTTGTAGTTCATTCTCTGTCTCTGCTATTAAGACTGTGTCATCCGCATATAATAAATTATTTATGTAAAAGAAATAATACATTCAAATAAACCTTATGATACCTTTCTCACATGTCTTAGTGCCACAGCTGCCCTTTGAGTCCTTCTCACCTCCCTGTTTCTCACCTGCACCTTTGGTTTTGGAACCTGAAAAATAAATATATTTGTTATGTAACACTCATACAGAGACTGCACACATTCATATACTTACTTGGTGTAAAGGCATATGATGCAAGAGAAAGTTATGGTCTAAAAGAGCACCGGAATCAATTCACATTAAGTCAAAATGAAATGCTAAAATGTAAATGAATTATCACACAAAATTCAGGTGATTTAAAAAAAAAGGGAAGAGAAATAGATATGAGGATTGGTGCAAGTCATCAACTCAGCATCTTCTGGACAAAGTAACAATAAAGACATTAGATCCTGCTGCTATAATAAATAAGTTTGCATCCTCCAGTAATCTGCCATCTATGATGATGGCTACACTGATGTGCCAAGTGCTGGATGGACAGATTTCCATTGACATCGTAAATGGAGAAACAAAGAATGGCCTTTGTATGCTACAAAGACGTCTTTAAACATGGCCAGAGGGCTCGTGATATGAGCATGACTGGGTAGAGTTTGTGAAAGATAGATCCAACTGGAGAGAGACAGCGCATGGGGTAGCCTGAAAGAAGGTGAACTCAGTCTGAGGAGGACACTTATGTGCTGTTTAAAGGAAGAAATGAAAATGAAAGAAAGAAAAGAAAGAGAATATACGATGAAAGAAAAGAAAAGATAACATTTCTAGGGGCGCTGAAAAATCCATAGTCAACTATGACTGACAGAGGATAATACTACCACTACCACCACCACCACCAAAGGAAGAAAAAGCAACTATAAGTAAGTCAGAGATTGTTAGAGCTCAATGAATTAAAAAGAACAATTACCTTTTATATGTTTTTGGCAGATAAACATAAACTAAACTTAGTAACTCATGTACTCCAGATCAGAGAACAACAAAGCAAAAGTTTAATCTGGATTTTCTCAGTTTCACACAAAATACTATCGTTATATTATATATATTTGCTGAAGATGTTTATAGTTTATGGATCCCTTTCAAACTCACAGGACAACTACTACTAAAGGAATAATGCTGAAAATAGTCTTTTTTTTCTGGCTCCGAACTTAGTTAAATGACACTACCTATCTATGGTTATCCCATGTGTTACCGGGCCTCATTATGAGGGAGGTAAAGAATAGTGACACTGTTACCTTCCAGGCATGTCGTAAGAGGCGATTATGGAGGTTGATCGATGGCTTGACAAGCTGTCATTGTAAAAAGTATTGTTATGGAAACAGAACCATAGATTTTAGAAGCAGTGATCTCTGCAATATGTGCCATTTTGGCACGCAAGGTTTCTGTTTTTGAAATTGTGGTTCTGCCCTATGTGCCGTCTTCGGCTCGAAAGGACAATATATCTATGGTTAGGTGGGCACTATCATGATGTGCAGTATAGATAGTGGTTTGCAGTTGAGCCAGAACTGAGATATTTCAGACCAAATATATGACATCAGCACAGCATCTTCTAGTACTGGATTGCCTGCCTTCCATTTTGATGCCTACTCACTTGGCCAAACTGGTTAGTTAGTCTGGGGAGGCAACATCTTAAAGAGGTAGAGTCATCATTATGATGATTATGTGCCATGCAGTAGACAATCATTGCTCCCACACAATTCTCTGTCCACACTGCATTTTATTCATTTATATTAGTGCATTTTATCAGTTCTAATGTTGACTTGTCTTGTGTTTACAATACTATGACATCACCAAGATATCTATTCTTAGAATAAATAACTTCTTGGTACATACATGCCCTATCTATTGATGTGATTGTGATAAAAGTAAAGTCAACATCATAATAATTATATTATTGGAATTATTATTTTCTCTCTGTGTGGTCCCATTATAATCTATTCCCCCGTATTTTGCTAACGTCGTATCCAAGTATTCCTGGTTATTCCAACTCATCTACGATCTACTACTAACAAACTAACAGTCTTAGTGAAAAACAGTAGCAAGTAGTATAAATAGTATCTTAGTATCTAGATAGTTCTGGTTCACCCGTCCTGGTTCATGCCATCAGTCAGGGCCTATACTATATGACTATCTATAGTTATGAGTCAAATGACAGCTTTACTGTTTACTTTACTTTCTACTGAACAGCTTCAACCCTGTTGCTTACAACCTCCATCCAATGGACAAATATGTGATAAATTATAATTTATTTGTAAAATATGCTAGAACGTACGTCAATGACTAACGTGATTACGTCAATTAACGAATTCAAATTTATGTTTTTAATTACATTCTGCTGGTCGCTTTAAAAAGTCTAACTAACTGGTTTTAACTTCAATAACAAGAAAACAAATTAAATAACAACACATGCGCAAACTAAATATAAATGAATAATAGCAAATAGTGTTCTATTATTTCGCATGAAAATTAAACGTAAGAAAATGTATTTACCGTCACGTCCAGACATTGTTAAGTATAAGCTTAGAGCTGAGTATAAAGTACAGAAGATTCGGAAAGCGATCACAAAATAATAATCATTCAAAGTTTGGTCTCCTATTTATAAACAAAATTAAATCAATAAAATTATGGCTGGCTCTTTGCCGTATTCGAATACAATATACTCTTTCCCTGGTATAAATCTACCTACTTATATTTAATAAAGAATTTTCGCATTCCACTTTTGCATTAATATTATTGTTAAAGTAAGAACATTAATAATTATTTACATAATAACTGATATATTTTAATTTTATTGATTTTATTGCTTTCAAATATAGAAGTTTGCCGTTCGATTACTCTGTATTCAGTATCGCAAGTAGATGACTAGCAATATTTTACCGGAACAATTCTAAACCAGCAGAAGTCGGTTTGAGACTGGTAGTTAAGGGAAAACAGCTTCGTCATGAAAGCTTTACTTTAACCAGAAATAACCTCGCATTTGCCATTATCAAATTTTTGATAATGAAAACCCATGCATCATTATTTTTGAAGCTACTGGTGTCTACGAAAAGAAGTCACGGCAATAATATTTAGTTATTTGGTTATGGAAGGCCCCGGTATCACTGCAAAGGAATTAAAATCCATAATTGCTCAACCGCCCGTGCCAGCGTAATCATCCGAATCGCATCTCCCAAAACAAAGAAAGGTAGCTGTAGTCCCCATCATAGCAGTATCAGCACACGCCAAAAGACGTAAGGCGAAACCGCGCAGAAAGTGAACACAGCCAACTTTTCCCTGTCATACGATATCATCATTCATCGAAAGCAATTGGAATATCAAAACATGATCAAAACGGATGTGACACACGGTGTGCACAGAGCACTTAACTCAGTAGCTCCTGTAACAAGCCGGACTTGGAATATGAGGAAACTGCAACAAGGAACACTTTTCATCCATAGCCTTCAATTGTTTCCGCCGCCTATCAACCATATACCGAGAGTTCACGTCCTCTTGAAAATGATGATCGTCATATTTAAAAAAAAAATATAGAGCGTTTGATGATGTTAGGCCATCGTTGTTGACTCCAATTCCGAACATATAGACACACAGTTAGTCGTCAGATTATCCCCGTCGCACATCAAACAACCGACCGTAAGATTAGCGTACGGCCGGTCTAGAGTCTAGAGATATACGATGAACCATTATGATGACGTAGCACACACACAAAAAAAACGTACACACAATTTCGCTCCCTTTCGATTTCTGATTACTCTAGTAAAAGCAGCCTAAGACGAACAAAACACTGTGCAAATTCCGTAAAGAGATAAAACTGCGGCTGACGAAGTAGCTGCACTTAACTTGCGTCAAGGAATTCCAACAACGGCCATGAACAGCACCAATGTGACGTAAAGCGCAGATCAAGGCTAGACGTTGGAAGGTCGCATTCACAACACTTGATTTGTCAAAACTGGACTGTTGCCGGCGTACAACATCGCTTTAGCGGCGCAGATGTAATAAGAAGATCATCACTTTTACTTTAACGCAGAAAAGCACAACGGAGAACCGAAATATATAATCAGATTCCGAATGCACTTACTGCAGCGATCAAAAGAACGTGGCCTAGATCCCACCATCTTTACAACGGAAGTCCCCGTCTCCACGGCAATACTAATAGCAAGTGTTAATTAAATTTATAATTCATTGCTTACCCAAAGTCCGTTTCCAAGATGGTGAAATACAGTTCTCTCGATTGTGCAGAAAATTGCATTTGGGCACTGATTAATTTTGCCTTTCCATTGCAATTTTCAGCGTTAAATTCAAAATGATGTTCTACTTAAGAAATCTGCGCCGATGAGGCGGAGTCGTACGTACGACACTATTCCTTTTTGACAAGTCAAGTGTTGTGAATGCGACCTTCCACCGTCTACAGTTCATCTGCGGTTTACGTCAACACATTGAGTGCTGTTTAATGACCGTCGTTGGAATTGTTGGACGCAAGTCATTTACATGTTACAGCTCATTAATGTGGACTGCTCCGTCAAATCAGCTGAAGTTTTTTTTCTCTTTAGTGAATTTGCGCCGTGTTTCGTTCGTTGTAGGCTGCATTCCCTAGAATTGGGAAACTATGGACGCGGCCATTGTTGTGTGTACTACATCTTCATAATGGCTCATCGTATATCCCTAGACCAGCCATATGCTAATCTTACGGTCTGTTGTTTGATGTGCGGCGGGGATAATCTGACGATTAACTGTGTTTTATATGTTCGGAATTGGAGTCAAGAACGATGTCATAACATCATCAAGCGCTATACATTAAAAAAATATGACGATCATCATTTTCAGGAGGACGTGAACTTCCGGTCAATATGGTGGATAGGCGGCAGGAACCATTAAAGAATATGTATAAAAAGTATTCCTTGTTGCAGTTTCCTCATATTCCAAGTCCGGCTTGTTGCAGGAGCTACTGAGTTTAGTGCTTTGTGCACACCGTGAGCTGTGTGTTTCATCCGTTTTGATCATGTTTCTATATTCCAGTTGTTTACGATGAATGATGATATCGTATGACAAGAACAGTCGGCTGTGTTTACTTTCAGTGCGGTTTCGCCTTATGTCTTTTGTCGTGTGCTGAGACTGCTATAATGGGGACTACAGCTACCTATTTTTGTTTGGAAGATGAGGTAGTAATTCGAATGACTCCACTGGCATGGGCGGTTGAGCAATTATGAATTTAATTCATTGGCAGTGATACCGGGGCCTTTCATAACCAAAGAACCAAATATTTCATTTTTAACATTACATGACCAAGGATTAGCAGCTGTAATTGACATGAGCAAAGGAATGCATCTCTTTTCAGTGCAACAACGAATGGTCTGAACATAAAGTCAAGGTCAAATTGAGCGTAGGAATAGATGTGTAAACAAATATAATCGTGCAGAGCCGCGGAAAAATTTATGTAAGTTTTTTCGGCCAAAACGTTGGTTTGTCGAGTCTTGTCTTATCTGCAAGGCTGAAACATTCTATTTTTTAGTTATTTTCCTGTATGGAAACAACGAGCTGAATGTTCGTTGCGGCCGACCATGTTATAATCAGTGGGTTTTATTTTTCTAATCAAAATTTTTCCAGCATTCCATCATCCCACCCAATAATACCAGAAAATTGTAATATACCGTGTCTCTGAACCTCAGATAAACCTACATTTCTTGTCTAGTTGTCAACGACTATAAAATGAAAGCGTAAACAGCGACTCTATCATTGCGTTTTAATCACGCTGGATTCTCTTTCAACCCCTAAACGCTTTACACTGTTGATGTATTACCAGGTCCATCAAGAGATAGTGAAGTAGAATCTCGATCAGTTCTGGTTCACGGATTTTGACGCAAACATTCAGCTATGAGTCACTAACCGTACTCTGGATTCTCTTTCAACCCCTAAACGCTTTACACTGTTGATGTATTACCAGGTCCATCAAGAGATAGTGAAGTAGAATCTCGATCAGTTCTGGTTCACGGATTCTGACGCAAACATTCAGCTATGAGTCACTAACCGTACTCTGGATTCTCTTTCAACCCCTAAACGCTTTACACTGTTGATGTATTACCAGGTCCATCAAGAGATAGTGAAGTAGAATCTCGATCAGTTCTGGTTCACGGATTCTGACGCAAACATTCAGCTATGAGTCACTAACCATTGTCAGTCCTGCCACTGATTAGTGTTGAGGGCCATGGTAAATGTTAACTCGAGAAAAATTATGTCGGAACTGTTATTATTTATAGCCGCGATAGCTCAGTAGTGAACTGGACTACAAAGGACAAGAAGTCGGGTTCAATCCTAATCGACGGCTTCTGGGTTCACCCACCCTTAAATGGGTACCGGATTTATTTCTGGGAAAGTAAAGCGACACGGGCGTAATACTGACCACATTACCCACCAAATGTCCCATGTGCCAGAGGTCTATAAAAATTATGGTCACTAACGTCATATTCTCTATACGCCACCTGGCGGGACGCGGCTATTTACTTTACTTGCTATTATTATCTATAGTTAGCTCTTGCAGCGGCATGCAACCTACGCTACAGTCAAGCCTTCTTTAAGTGCAAATAAGAAAAAAAAAGGCATACGTTTTATTGTTGCCTCCTACAGAACTAGGTCGTAAATATCAATAGTCATTACATCTGGAAAATCTCGGGGGGGGGGGGGGGGAGAAGGGGAAGGGGGAGGTGTGAACTCCGATCATTTCTTGCAAGGTTCGAAGAGTTCTTTCATGATAGCGTTTCCTCCAACCGCCTTCTTCCCTCCTTACCTTTCTACCCCATTTGCACTTAATTTTGTTTGTGTTGAATCGAAATTAATTGAAAGCAGAGACACTATACAGGGAGCCGCGATATATCAGTGGTTAGTGAACTTGACTACAAAGAAAAAAAGGTCGGGTTCGATCCCAACCGACGGGTTCCGGTTCACCCAGCCTTTAATGGGTACAGGATTTTTTTAGGGAAAGTAAAGCGGCACGGGCGTAATATCGTCCACATCACCCCAAAAGTCATGTGCCGAAAGTCTGTAAAATGTATGATCACTAACACCATTCTCCCTATACGCCACTTGGCGAGACGGGGGTACTTTACTTTTTTAGAGACAATGCAACTGGGGTTTAAATATGTCTATAGCCAAAAAAGAAAATAAAAATACCACCGTATACAATATAAGTAGTAAGCGAACGTGATGTGTAAACAAATGTTAAACGTAAATGTAAGTAAACATGTAAATCATCATCATGTGCCATACCGGTTGGCGTAGGCGATCATGTCTTTCCACAATCTTCTATCTACAGTGCATCGTATCAGTTCTGTTGTTGACTGTTTTCCATGCCATGACACCAACTATTCAGTATTTTCTCTCTTTGTCGTCCGCAATCTCTCTTTCCTTTTATTTTGCCAGTTGTAAACAAGTATTCCAACTTTCCTCTTCTCATGATGTGACCGAAAAATGTTGATTGTTTCTTAAACATGTAAATGTAAACATATAAATACAGCAAAGCAGAAATGATAAATAACTGTTGAGATCGAACGTTTGGGGAGAGGCATGATCACCTATGCCAGCAGGCATGATGATGATGATGATGTTGATGATGATGATGATGATGATGATGAAGCGAACTGGCATTACACCCACAAGTGGTGGGCTATTTAAAGCTTATTTTAAAAATTAAAGACTTTGGAGATGTGATAGGATTACCACTAGACAACACCCCCCCACCCCACCCTCATCTATCATGAAAACTCAGAATCAACTTGGACAGAAAGAAATGCCGACACCGGAGACCATCTTTCTATTGCCATTTCGAGCCCAAGACGACACATCGGCCAGCAATTGTAACCTCCCCATGTCCGACCATCTTTGCTATTAAGTAGCAGACTTTACACAGGATCTGTATTGTATCTCGCTGGAGGCTGTAGAATTGTGGTTATACAGAAGAATGTTGAGAATACCATGGACAGCTAAGAAGAGTAATGAAAACGTTCTGAAAGAGGCCAAAGCTAAAAAAAAAAGAGCTAATTTCCAATATTAGGAAGAGACAATTATCATTTTTTGGCCATGTAATGAGAAGGGAAAAAGTTGGATTATATTGTAACGACTGGGAACATTGAGGGACGAAGACACAGAGGGAAGCAAAGAAAAAGCTTAAGAGAATGGCTTGGCAGAAAGTCAACAACAGAAATGATAAATAACTGTCGAAATCGAAAGTTGTGAAGAGACATGATCACCTACGCCAGCAGGCCCGGTACTTGATGATGATGATGTATTGTATCTGGCCACACGTCCCTGTTCAGAGAGAGTTTCTCAACCTAGGCAAGGGAGTTGATGCCTGTTGTTGTTTCCATCGAAGACAGATGATCAGTAAAAAGATATTACGTTGTGTACGTGCTTAAGATTAACGAGTGGGGGACTGGTTGGTCTCGAGGCAGGACGTCGGCCTCGGGACAGAGAGGTTGTGGGTTCAAATCCCGGCTGCATCATCAGTTGGGATTTTTATTTATGATTTCTCTCTTTGGCAACCACCCCTGGTCTCAGCAGCGAGGCGCGGCTTGAAACGTCAATTACTCATGGACGGAAAAAAATATGAGTACCACCGAAGACGGAGTTACATGGGGCCCCTGTGCACGCGGCTGTCAGAGAAAAACGGATTAACTCTTTCGCCGCACCATGCGCCATGTCGATTTCGATCAGGTACGTTTAGCCACACAGTGCGTCACTCTCAATTTGATTAGTGTAAACTGTCATCAAACCATATCCTATTTACACGCCCTGTATCATCTTGGTGTTGGTAAAATCTAATTCTTTGTTTAGTAATATACAAAATCATATATAATATGTTAAGTATTAGATAAATATAAACATGTAGATTAATATTTAAAAACATGAAAAATGTTGTCTCTGAAATCTCTACCGCTAAATTGATAAAAGCCTTCCGTACTGAAAGAGTTAACACGCAAAAATTCAGTTCCTAGTATCTAGGGACTTCGTCAGAGGTAAAAAGCTGGCGAACTCAAAAAAGAAAATAATAATAAAATAAAAAGATCAACGAGCTTTGATTCAAATAATCCGCTCTACTTCTGCACCGAGATAACTGCAGACTCGGAAGAAAGTAAAGTGAGCGGGCTGGTATTTGTATAAAATTGGGGTTCATGAAGACATGCAGCGTCTGGACTGAAAGGAGTCAACGAAACATAGTAGACTGCTGACGTCAGGATCAGTGAACTATAATTGATCAAGATCCTGCCCCAACTGTCTGCGATGCCCTGGAAACAGAAGAATCAGACTGACAAAGAGGGCGGGACCGGAAATGGACAACAAGCCGCTACCAAATGATGTCATGCTGACGTCGGATGTGTTGGACAAAATCGATATAGATATCTCAGCTTTGTGTACACCACATCATACGTACATCGATTTAACGTTCTTTTAATAGCGGACAAAGAAAGCGTAGTTGTCGCCTCGCCAGGCTAATACAGAAGAAGAACAAAACAATAACTGAAAGATCTTATATTTCACTATTTAGACAACTGGGAAAGTATAACGGCCTGACGTTGTACTGACCACATTAACAATAAAACTGTTTGTTATCCGTGGCTGATTATTGGATACATGGCCACAATAATCAATAATAACATCAGATGGAAGATGCTCCACAGAAACCTGTCTAGTCTAGCCAAGCGAGCAGGGATCAAAGAGGGAATACATGCTCAAAAATGTGCTGAAGTCGGATGTGTTGGACCGAAAGGCGCAAATATAACAGTTATACTGCAAACCATAAGACAACGCAGACACGCCCACTTAACGTCCTTTTAAGGGCGGATGACGAAGAGGAATTCTACAGCCTACGAATACTCTAGAATACTTTAGTCATCGGATGAACGCAAGCAAGCAATCACGGTATGAGTAGAGAAAAAGAAATTCTGGCCTGAATACTTCGCAGCGACTGCACTACACATGTAGCCATCATTCTCTAATTTTATGGTTATTTAGACAGATCTCAGGAATAGGGGTGTCCGGTTAGCGCAATCGATAGGCGGTTGGCTTACCACGGCAACAGCCGGGGTTCGTACCCTGGCGAGGACACCTGGGTTTTACTATATGGCCCTTTTCGTCTTGTCAGACGGTCTAGTGGAGGCTATTGCGTATTTTTTTGAGGTATTGTTTTTGCCGAACAGCTTCTCTCGTGGCTAATTCTACCAATGTTTGACAAACACACGCGGTCACATAATGAACAGGTCAGGCTCGCTGGTCCACAGGGTTTACCATCCTTTTTCATGAGTCTCTTCTCTTCTAAGTCCTGTCTTAGAACAGTCTCAAATGTTGTTATACCGTTCCTTATACGTGCTCTCCATGATGTGCGATCACTTGCCAGATGTTGCCAGTCGTTTTCACAGATGGAGAAGTCTTTCAGAGATGATTTGCAGATATCTCTATATCGTAGTTTAGGTCTGCCGATTTGTCGTTTTCCGTGTTTTAGCTCGCCATATAGTATTTGCCTAGGAATGCGTTTTTCTTCCATCCGTTGGACATGCCCCAGCCATCTTAGCCTTCGACTTCTGAGCATCGACATGATTGTTAGGGTCTTAGCACGTTGCAGGACAGTTAAGTTGGTTATTTTGTCCTGCCATTTGATGTGCATTATTTTGCGGAGACATCGCATGTGGAAGACATTTAGTCTTTTTTCCTGGGTTGAGTATGTTGTCCAGGTTTCGGATCCATATAGTAGTGTGCTAAGCACACAAGTTTGATATATTAAGAGTTTAGTCTTTTGAGTTAGTTTCGTGTTGTTCCATGCCCTTTTTGTGAGTTTGCCGAAGGTCGTAGCTGCCTTACCAATTCGACAGTTTATTTCTTCATCAAGAGAGATGGTTTGCGTAACTGTGGATCCAAGATATGTAAATTTCTGTACTGATTCTAGTGGGCAGTCTTTTAGAGTAATAGATAGAGGTTTGAAGTCACCTTGATTTAGTATTACTGTCTTCTGAACATTAATTGACAGTGAAAAAAGGTCGCATGCTTTATCCAGGTTGTTGATCAGCGACTGTAGGGTGGCCTCACTATGAGCGACTAGGGCTGCATCGTCAGCAAATAAAAATTCTTTAAGTAGGGCAACATTTGTTTTGGTTTTTGCTCTTAGTCGTGCTAGGTTGAACAGTGAGCCATCTGGTCTAGTGCGAATGTAAATATCTCCTGAGCTGTTTTCGAAGGTGTAATTTAGGAGGGCAGCAAAAATATACCAAAAAGGGTGGGGGCGAGGACACATCCCTGTTTCACTCCTTTGTTGACTTTGAAATTCTCTGATGGACTCCCATCAAAATGGACTTTGCCATTCATGTCTTCATGGAAGGAAATTATCAGCCTAAGTAATTTAGGAGGGCAGCCTATGCCTTCTAACACCTTGTAGAGACCATCTCTGTTTACTGTTTCGAATGCCTTTGTGAGATCCACAAAGGCAATATAGAGCGGCATATTTTGTTCCCGACATTTTTCCTGCAGTTGTCTAAGAGTGAAGATCATATCTATGGTTGATCTCCCGGGTCTGAAACCGCATTGGGACTCGGGAAGCACCCGTTCTGCAAGTCTATGCAGGCGATTAAGTACGACTCTAGCAAAAGCTTTGCCTGTTGTGCTAAGGAGAGAAATGCCTCTGTAATTGTTGCAGTCACCCCTGTCTCCTTTATTCTTGTACAGCGTTATAATCTTAGCATTTTTCATATCATGAGGTATTTCTCCGTTTCTCCAGCATTTAATTAGCAGTTTGTATAGGTGTGGAAGTAGTACGCTTAG
The DNA here is from genome assembly GCA_032433765.1 of Megaustenia siamemsis. Taxonomy (NCBI): domain Eukaryota; kingdom Metazoa; phylum Mollusca; class Gastropoda; order Stylommatophora; family Ariophantidae; genus Megaustenia; species Megaustenia siamemsis. The sequence goes on along the minus strand of JAVIAB010000125.1, from coordinate 76,059,542 downwards.
GTTGTCCTTTAGTACATCTGTGGGAATGTTGTCATTTCCTGCAGCTTTTCCTCTTGAGAGGGCATTTATAGCGTCAGCAAGTTCGTTCATAGTAGGCTCAACATCCAGTTCAAACATTGTAGGATATTTGGGTATTGATTGTGCTAGAGCTGTGTTTGCTGGTCTGTCGTCACTGTATAGATTAGAGTAGTGTTCAACCCATCTTTGCATTTGTTGTCCCTTGTCAGTAATAGGTTCTCCAAACTTGGATTTTAGGGGGGCTAATTTTGTTATTTTTGGTCCAAGGGCCTTTTTTATATTGTCATGCATGGTTTTTGAGTCGCCCCTGTCTGAGGCTTTCTGTATTTCAGAGCATAGATTGTTCCAGTATTCGTTTGCGCATCTTCTTGCTTCGCGTTGTAGGGTGGCTTGCGCATGTTTGAGCTGATCCTTGGTGATTTGATTGAGATTATTATTGAAGTTCAGTAAAGCCTTTTTCTTATTAGCTATTAGTGGGTCTAGTCTTGCTGCATTTTCTTCGACCCAGTCGTTCTTTGAGAACCGTTTCTGGCCGTAGGTAGATAGAGCGCAGTTATAGATGTGTGTTCTCAGGGAGCACCAGTTGTCATCCACACTTGATGCATCTTCTACTTCTTCTACCAGTTCATCAAACTTGGATCTAAAAATATCTTCGGTTGGTGTGGTTTTTGTCGCTGTGATGTTGATCTTGGCTGCTGCAGGCTCTCTTGATTTGTAGATACGACTACTTCTGGCTTTGATCTTACTAATGACTAGAGCGTGGTCTGTGTTGCAGTCTGCACTGTGATATGTTCGTGTTATTCTGATGTTATTTAAAGACTGCCTACGTGTAAGAACTAGGTCTAGTTGGTGCCAGTGACCACTTCTAGCATGACGCCATGTTACTTTATGCTTGTGTTTCACATTAAAGTATGTATTTGTTACACATAGGTGGTTATTTGAGCAGAATTCTAGGAGTCGCTGGCCATTTCCGTTGATTTTTCCAATGCCGTGGTGACCTAGACATGTTGGCCAATATTGCTGATCAGATCCTGTGCGTGCATTGAAATCACCGAGTAAGTATAATAGTTCCTCTTTTGGAAGTGAGTCAATGGTTTTACTAATTCCCTAAAAATTAGTAGGAGCCGCGATAGCTCAGTGGTTAGTGAACTGGACTACTACGGACAAGGGGTAGGGTTCGATCCCAACCGACGGCTCCGGGTTCACCCAGCCTTAAATGGGTACCGGATTTTTTCTGGGAAAGTAAAACAGCACGGGCGTAATACCGACCACATTACCCCAAAAATCATGTGCTGAAGGTCTGTAAAATATAGGGTCACTAACACCATATTTCCCTATACGCCACTTGGCGTGACGGGGGTACTTTTACTCAGGAATAGGATAGATACTGTAAATATTTTTTTTTTTTAAGCACAAACATTAAATAATCATTTATATAGGAGAATCTTAAGTAAAAATGAAAAGAGCATTGAATGTATCAAGTGAAGTGAGAAAAAAGCTATCAGGCTAAACCAAAACGACTTCAAGGTCTTCGCCAATAGTACGGAGTTCGTGCATCTGACCTGAAGCAATCTTCAGTGTTTTCGCTGGTGTCTTGCGATCATGCTTCTAAACTGTGCAACGTGGTGAGTAGAGAAACTGAACTATCTGGAGTTGTCCACTGTGCAATGAAGATTATCTATCGTCTAAACTAAACTAAACTAAACTAAACTAAACTAAACTAACTAAACTAAACTAAACTAAACTAAACTAAACTAAACTAAACTAAACTAAACTAAACTAAACTAAACTAGAAGAATGTTGAAAATACCATGAAGAGCTAAAAAGAGTAATGAAAACGTTCTGAAAGAGACCAAAGCTAAAAGAGAAATAATTTCTCAAATTAGGGAGAAACAATCATCAGTTTTTGATCATGTAATGAGAAGGGAATAGCTGGAATATATTGTTACAGCTGTGAAAATTGAGGGACGAAGAGATATAGAGAAGCAAAGAGAAAAGATATCAGACAGCTTAAGAGAATGGTTGAAATTGGTAGAAGATCAATAATAACTGTCGAGATCGAAGGCTATGGAGAGGCATGATCACCTACGCCAGCAGACACGATACTTGATGATGATGAAACTAAACTAAACTAAACTCGTTTAATTAAATCAGTTAAATTGAACATATTTTGAAGCAGTATACGATGTGTAAGTGATAACGTATTTTTAAGTTCTAGACAAGTGTCAACCAGGCTTTAGAAACTATCAGAAACACGTTATCAAGATCAGGATAAAGTAACCGGGACAAGTAAAAAGGCTAACTAATCTTGTCAAGTCACTGCGTGTCTTGACTAAAGTCTCGTTGACCTTTGATTCGTTCCACAAACAACTGCCTCTTGTATTTAATGTACGGTGGTGTTCACGTTATTTTACAGGAGCCTCACAGTTTACAAAACAGTTTAGATCTCCTTAAGTCATCGGGCGAACGGAAGCAAGCAAGCAGATAGTAATTTTGTAACCACCGAAATAGACAAATAACATCATCTTCTAATATATTTTATATCAACACTTTGACCTCGAAATTATTTTCCTGGTTAGGACAGAACTATCTGATGTAGAAAGTGTCAACTACGAACATGGAGTGTCACAGGTCACATTTATGTATACATTTTTATCATCATTAAAATGTGCCACAGTATAATTCCGGGAGCCGTGATAGCTCAGTGGTTAGTGAACTGGACTACAAAGGACAAGGGGTAGGGTTTGATCCCAACCGACGGCTTCCGGGTTCACCCAGCCTTAAATGGGTACCGGATTTTTTTCTGGGAAAGTAAAGCGGCACGGGCGTAATACTGACCACATTACCCCAAAAATCATGTGCTGAAGGTCTGTGAAATATAGAGTTACTAACACCATATTTCCCTATACGCCACTTGGCGTGACGGGGGTACTTTACTTACTTTTTTTTTACTTTACAGTATAATTCCAATAAAAATAAAATAAAATTATATATATATATATATATATATATATATATATATATATTAGAAACAGAGTAGAATGGCGATCCATGGTAGCCAACCTTCGTTGCGGAGAAGGCACACGATGATATATATATATATATACATACATACATATATATATATATATATATATATATATATATATATATATATATATATCATCATCATCATCAAGTACCGGGCCTGCTGGCGTAGGTGATCATGTCTCTCCACAACTTTTGATCGCCACAGTTATTTATCATTTATGTTGTTGACCTTCTGCCAAGCCATTCTCTTAAGATGGCTTGGTATTTTTTCTCTTTGCTTCCCTCTATCTCTTCGTCCCTCAATTGTTCCAGTTGTTACAATATATTCCAGTTGTTCTCTTCTCATCACATGGCCAAAAAATAATGATTGCTTCTTCCTAATATTGGAAATTAGCTCTCTTTTTGCTTTGACCTCTTTCATAACATTTTCATTACTCTTCTTACTGTCCATGGTATTCTTAACATTCTTCTGTAAAACCATATTTCTACAGACGCCAGTGATTTTCTTGTCTGTTGTTCTATTGTCCATGATTTACATCTATATGTTAAGACTGACTCTTCATAACATTTAAGAACTATATTATATATATATATATATATATATATATATATATATATATATAATTAAAACAAAGGTGTTTATACGATAAAATAAAATTTGGACATTCGGGTCACACGTGTAAACATCAAAAACACTACCCCGTAATTAAAGATTGAGTGCACAAATGACAATTATTTCGGAAACCCCACATCAATTAAAAGAAAAATGCACTGAACCTGGATTGGGTAAAATAATAAGAATATGGACCGGAGAGCCCAAAAAATTATGGTGGTGTTCATAGTTCATATCAACAAATAGGACATATACAAAGTTGTAATATGCACCAAAATGTGTGCCAATAATAAAAAAAAAATAAAATGTTACTTTAAAATAATTAAATACAAACACGGTGCTCTGTTTATTTGGATGCAAGAACGACTGATTGGTTTAGACATTTAAAAAAAAATGGCAGTCAATGCTAACATTGTTCGTATACAAGAAAAGGTAAAGTTTAAATTTGGACAGAATAAAAAGCCCTTTTTTTGGCTTAAATTTTTCTCCATCAACTATTTCCATCTTACCTCAATCAATTCGCATTTTTGTTCTGAATACTTTAATAATCTGAGATAACACTATCGATTCTAAGAATCATCTTATTCCTCTCCAGGATTTTTTTATTCTGCAATATTACAACCCAGTGCACGGGGAAAAAAAAGCCATAAATCTTTTTTAGATTCTTTCCCCATAAATTGTGCAAGTATCTTGCCTAATCGTTAACTAACATTACCCAGGCTAAAACATACAATTCACATTTCGTCCTGCCTGATATTTTTGACATTAAGTATTCGTAGGGAGTTATTTATGTGTCTAGAGAGTGAGTTGGGATGTGAATGCAAGTGTTGGTTCATTAGTTCGTTCGTGTTTTATGAAACCACACATTAAACATGTTTATTTCTGCACATTATAACACTACTAAACTAATGATTACAATTATTCGAAATAGAACGCGTTAAATTATTACAAGAAGTGATCCTTCACAATTTTCTTCATAAAATTAGAGGGGAAAGGGAATAATGTATTTTTAAAAAACCTTATCTATGAGAGTTTCTTATTCTTGTGCTATCTTCTTGTATCTAGCTTCTGATTCCTTTCAGCATCGCAGAGAAAGAAGGTTGTCAATATACTAAGGTATATTTCTAGATACTATGTTGCTTGTTTGTTTCATTTTCCCTTTCCATAAATTAAACGTCTTTCTTTGGCGTTTCCGGTGTTATTAAAAAGGAAATATGTTGGTCTTAATATGTCTTTTATTCCATCTATCCATCTTTTCCTTAGTCTTCTTCTAATCCTCTGTTTTGATGTTCTTAGAATGCTCTTGACAACATTGGATTTGGTTTCATTCTAAGTGTGCATACCATTTCATGTGTAGTTCGTATATATATTCCAGAGATGGTTTCATTCCGATTTCTTCTCTGATTTTAACATTTGATACTCTATCTGCCCTTGTGTTCTTTGTTATTTTCATCAATAACCTATTTTTGGATGTCGTAATTTTCTGTTTCTGTTTTCTTTATCTACAAGAGCTAACTGACTTAAATTAAGCAATGCCTTATATATTTTATGGGAGCCGCGATAGCTCAGTGGTTAGTGAACTGGACTACAAAGGACAAGAGGTAGGGTTCGATCCCTACCGACGGTTTCCGAGTTCACCCTGCCCTTGATGGGTACCGGATTTTTTCTGGGAAAGTAAAGCGGCACGGGCGTAATACCGACCACATTACCCCAAAAATCATGTGCTGAAGGTCTGTAAAACTTATAGTCACTAACACCATTTTCCCTATACGCCACTTGGCGTGACGGGGCACTTTACTTTTTACTTACTTATATATTTTATTCGCATTAATTTCATTGGCTATGAATGAACACTTCATTCAATTACCGATTTCATCTTGAATGGTAGGGTAATAACAAAATGCATTCACTTTGCACAGTTTCTTGATATTTTATTACAGTATTCCATAAAATGTTCACATTATCCAAAAGTATCTTGATCTTGATTTCTTCCTGCTCCGCTATACCTCTCAAAGAGCTCGTCATGTTTTTCGTTATCCATCTCTATTCTGGACGAGATGTTCTGTTCTATTCTTTTAATGACATCAATTGTATTGCAGTTGGGCATTCCCATATCCGCTCCACCCCAGTCCCAGCATTTCTCGAAGCGTATGCAGGCTGATTGTTCATGTAAATTTGTAGATGCCTCTGCTTTTCCCATTAAGACTCCGAATCGATCAGACCCCTTTTCCACCTTTAGATCCCCCAGTCGCTCAATGTATACATCATTGTGCCACCCATCCTCCTCCTCTTCTCTTAAGGAGTGAAGAACAAACTTGGCCTCTTTATTCAGAGTACGGCCACACTCAGTGCCAGAGCTGCCAGCGAGCTTATTGGCTATTTCATTGCCGTGTACACCGGCATGCCCTAGACAGTACACCCAAGTTAACGAACTCACTATAGAGCCATACAAGAGCCGAATCAATTCCTACCGCAAGTGGAAACAGATGAAAAGTATGGACCAGAAATGGGGCATCCATCGAGGGGTGACGTCACGATGTGATGAAACGTTGTTTTTGTCCTTTAAGAAACCACAAGGTCTAGTAATCACTGGCTGCTTAGTTGGTCTGTGACGTCACAAATGACTGCATAATTGGTCTGTTACGGCACAATCGGTTGCTTAATTGGTCTGTAGCGTCGCAAGGGGCAACTTAGTTAGTCTGTGACGTCATAAGATGCTCCTTAGTTGGTCTATGACGTCACAATCCGTAATGGTCAATTGCTGCTCATTTGCTCCATAGCCTACATTAGATAAGCCTGAGTACAGAAAGGGAAACGCCGGAAAACCTCCACTTGCGTGACGTATTAAGATATGCGAACTACAGACGGTTGACGTAAATCTATCCACAGCCGCCTCTGCTAGCAAAACTTAAAACGTCACGCTACTGGGGATTTCCCGTTGTTTCCCATTTCTTTGATTAGGCCTTTTCAAAGTAGGTCATGATTGGTCTCAAACCAAGGAACGAAGGACAGGACCAGCCTAACGTAATCCTTTGTGATGAAAGATTGAGAAAAACCTATGACATCCTGAGGAATCGAGTTTACTTCATTCATGAATGTAAGCCTATGTAATATTATATTATACATATAGTAAAATAAATGATTTTATTTTTAAATCCAGAAAAGACAAAAATTCAGCAAAATAGTGGCATATAAATTATATATTACAGCTGTACGGATTTCATCATCATTATTGGGTGCCGGCTCTACGTCGAAGGTTGGCTATCAAGGAGCGCCATGTCACATGTTCATCTGTCCTCTTACTTATCAGTCCACTTTAGTCTTTGACAGCCTCTGCCTCGTCTACCTTGTACCTTCCCCAAGATGACTGTTCGTAGGGTATTTTGTTTCTTCACGTGTCCAAGAAATTTTAGATGTCTTTTCTGAATTGCGTTAAGTAGATTTTTTTTTTAATTTTCACCTGATTTTCACCTGATGGCCTGCGCCATCAAAGCATCTTCTCCTCTATCTCCCTCCTCCCTGATCGTCACTACCACCTCTTCGTTATGGATGTCTGCTCTCTTTATACTTCTATTCTCCACTCCGACGGCCTTCTAGCTCTCCAGTTTTTCCTGGATCGTAGGATCCAACCTTCTATTGCTACTGTCGTCCTCCTCAGTCTAGCGGAATTAGTCTTGAACCTCAACTCTTTTGAGTTCAATGGCAACTTCTTTAGCCAGATTAGCGGTGTGGCGATGGGCACTAAAATGGGCCCTAGCTATGCTTGTCTCTTCATGGGTTATCTAGAGCACCAAATCTTCCATACCTACCAGGGCCCTCTTCCCCTTATGTATAGTAGGTACATCGATGATTGCATCGGTCTGACTGACCTTCCAGAGGATGAGATCTCTCGTTTCATCGAGTATGTTGGTCATTTCCACGCCTCTATCCGCATCACCTACCACATCTCCACCTCCTCCGTATCTTTTCTTGATATTTCAGTCTCTTTGGGCACCTCTCATCTTCTCACCACGGTCTTCTACAAGACCACTGATTCCCACAGTTTCCTCCGCTACGACTCCTCTCATCCTACTTCTTGTAAGAACTCACTTCCATATTCCCAGCTGCTCAGACTTCGTCGCCTTTGCCAAGACGATGAATATTTCCCTCACAATGCCCACCTTATGCTTGACTTCTTCCGCCAACGCCTCTATCCTGAATCAGCTCTCCTCCCGGCCCTGCGTCGAGTTCTCCACACTTCTCGTCAATCTGCTCTTACCCCTTCTACTCATCTCCCCTTGGATAGAGTAGTACTCGCCCTCACCTATCACCCTCACCACTACGTTGTGATTAGGACGATTCATCGCTACCTCCCTATTCTCCGATCTGATCTACTCATATGCTCTTTCTCGACCCAGCTCTGGTGGCCTTTAGACGTGACCGTAACCTCCGCGACTTTCTTGTCAGAGGTCGCCTTCCAGCTTCCCTCCCTAGCCATAGAGGTACTATTCGCTGCAACCGCAGAGTGTGCAAAACTTGTGACCACGTTCTCCAGACGGATACTGTCCTCTTTCCTAATGGTCCTTTCGAGATCAGAGAGGGATTCACTTGCACATCGCGTAATATCATTTATGCCATCATCTGCAAGAGATGCAAGTTAACCTACATCGGTCAATCTGGTCGTCGGATCGGCGATAGGTGCCGGGAACATTTACATGACATCACCCGAGAAGCTGGCACTCCTGTAGCTGCCCACTTTAACTCGGTTGGCCATCATGGTATAGCCGATGTCTGGGTCACTGGCTTAGTATCATGCTCTTCTGATCACCACAGTCGTCTCACTCTGGAGCACCGTCTGATCGCTCGTTGGGGTTGCCTCACTCCTCGCGGCATCAATGTATCCCAGTCCCTCTGAGGACCCATCTTCCTCTGTACCCTTCTCCCACCCTACTCTTCTTCTTATCTCATGTTTATGCTCATCTGCTCCTTGTCTTCACCCCTATCCTTCTGTACCCTTCCACCTTCCCACCCCCTCTTCTTTTTCCTTTCTGCGTATTACCTTTTTATCCTTCTCCTCCTCATCGCTTTCTCCGTTTCCCCTCTTCCTTTCCTCTCCAGGAACTCCTGCCAGCGTATTAGTCTCTGTGTATCCCCTCCGCTTCTCATCCTATCTTTTACCTGTCCTCCTCTGTTGTATACTCCTCTTTGTATATATATTCCTAGTATCCTCCTCAGTCTCTCCGTTCCCTACTTCTTTTCCTCGCTGGGTCCTACTTCTTTCGTTCTTTCTTTCTTTCACCACCTCTCCTCATATTCCCCATTCCGGACTCTCTCAGTCCGTTTCATTTCTCTCCCCCCCCCCTCTTGTTAGGCCCCGTTATTTCTTGTTACCTTATATCCACCCCTTTTTCTTGTACGATATTAGCTGTAGAAGCTGTTGTTTGGGTTTCTAGTTCTCTCTTCAGGTGTATGAACTCTGGTCAGGCATAGCCTCGTTTCCATTCTCCCGCCTCGGGAGGTCCTTCCTGTAGTCATTCTTTCGTTGGGTTCCCGGCGGATTAACCAGTCGTTTAAGCTAAGTGATTCTATATTTTATATTTTATATATACATATATTCTCCTATTCTTTCTATATTCTTATCTTAGCTCTCTTCTTTTTTTATTTTTTCATCATCCTACTTTTTTCTTTTCTATCCTCTTCTTCTGATCATGTATTTATAGATAATTGTGTTTCACCGTTTGTTTTCGTTGTCCTTGTACTCTGAAAAAGGCCTCAGGCCGAAACGTCAGTATTGTGTTGTGTTCCTCCCTTGTGAAGCTGTCTTCATACCTTGGAGTGTTCTACACTCCTCACCATTTGCCCCAAGAGACAGAGCGATATTGGCGCTCCATTGTAACCAACCTTCCATGTGGAAACAGCACTCAAAGATGATGATGAATATTATTTGTCTTTTTTTTCAATCCACACAATTCTCCCCATTCTTCTATAGATCCACATTTCAAAGGCGTCAAATTTCTTCTCTGTTTTCTTATTTAATGTCCATGTTTCTGCACTATACAGGAATGTTGAGTAAACATAGCATTTTACAATTCGTAGTTTCAGTTACGGTTTTAATACAGGACTAAATAACAAATATTTCAACATTTTGTTGTTGTTAGTTAATTAATTTTTATTTAGGAAACGCTGTAACATACTAATCATATACGATTATATTTCCACTCATGTTTCAGCAGCTGTACCCTGCCCTGCACTGTTATATATATATATATATATATATATATATATATATATATATATATATATGGCCCTTTTCGTCTTGTCAGACGGTCTAGTGGAGGCTATTGCGTATTTTTTTGAGGTATTGTTTTTGCCGAACAGCTTCTCTCGTGGCTAATTCTACCAATGTTTGACAAACACACGCGGTCACATAATGAACAGGTCAGGCTCGCTGATCCACAGGGTTTACCATCCTTTTTCATGAGTCTCTTATCTTCAAAGTCCTGTCTTAGCACAGTCTCAAATGTTGTTATACCGTTCCTTATGCATGCTCTCCATGATGTGCGATCACTTGCCAGATGTTGCCAGTCGTTTTCACAGATGGAGAAGTCTTTCAGAGATGATTTGCAGATATCTCTATATCGTAGTTTAGGTCTGCCGATTTGTCTGTTTCCGTGTTTTAGCTCACCATATAGTATTTGCCTAGGAATGCGTTTTTCTTCCATCCGTTGGACATGCCCCAGCCATCTTAGCCTTCGACTTCTGAGCATCGACATGATTGTTAAGGTCTTAGCACGTTGCAGGACAGTTAAGTTGGTTATTTTGTCTTGCCATTTGATGTGCATTATTTTGCGGAGACATCGCATGTGGAAGACATTTAGTCTTTTTTCCTGGTTTGAGTATGTTGTCCAGGTTTCGGATCCATATAGTAGTGTGCTAAGCACACATGTATATATATATATTGAGTGACTTAGGCAAAAGAAACTTTCTAAAATATTATGAATATACTGTGTAATTCGTTTTTGATAATGAAAACAAGAGAGTTCTTAAGTGTTCCATAGGTCCAGTCTTAACATTTGGATGTGAATCATGAACAATGGGTCAGAAGACAAGAAAATAACTGGAATTTATAGAATTGTGGTTCTACAGAAGAATGTTGTCAATACCATGGGCGACTAAGAAGAGTAATGAAAAGGTTCAGAAAGAGGCCAAAGCAAAAAGAGAGGTAATCTCCATTATTAGGAAGAAACATTCATCATTTTTTTCGTCATGTAATGAGAAGTGAACAGCTGGGATATATTGTGACATGGGAAAATTTAGGGCAGAAGAGATAGAAGGAAGCAAAGAGAAAAGATACCACACAGCTTAAGAGAGTGGCTTGGCAGAAGGTCAACAATAGACATGATAAATAACTGTCGAGATCGAAAGTTGTAGAGAGACATGATCACCTACGCTAGCAGGCATGGAATTCGGTGATGATGAAGATATAAATACACACACACATGCACACACACACCTACACACATACACATACATGATACACGTAGGTACTGATATTATATTTCTCATGTGACCTAAGACGTGGAAGGAACCTTAACTCTGATTACCTATATATCATCCTTGACCGCATTAACCTTATACGCCCATGGGATGGAGCTGGCATTTGTTCACTTTGTGGATTGATATATCTTCATGCCTACTCTAACAACCTAACACGGTGCTCCTATCTTCTTCTTAAAATTATGATAATCTACGAGGAGAAACTTGACTCGCGTGCACGAACTTCGTTGCTCGACCTTCCATCCATAAATTATGCGGGTACGTATGTGGTGAGATTTCAAAGCATGAAACCTGAAGAGTAACAATATTCTATAAAGTTATACTGTTGCATGATGTCAAAGCTGACAGACCAAGGAGGAGACCATCAGAACTGGCTCATTCTAAATCTAAAGAAATGACTACGATTAAGAAAGATTTTAATGATCCATAGCGGGTCAAGTAAACGTCGGTGCATTGTTGCAGATTTAGTATTACATGGCTCAAATCGTCAACAACAATATTAAATATATTACATAGCCAACTACTTGCATCAAGATCGATATAAGCAAAAGACGATGAAGATTCTACTCAAGAATTCCGTAGATACAAACGAATAAATTTGAGCAAGCGAATAAGGATAGAATCGAAGACGAAGATAAACCCGAAACTAAAAAATGTTCAAATCAAATGAATAGCACATCTTGTTGTAAACCACCTCACAATGTAGACAGAGTCCCCACAATGGTGATGGTATTTTAATATGGAAGATCAATGTAGACAGAGTCCCCGCAATGGTGGTGATATTTTAATATGGAAGATCAATGTAGACAGAGTCCCCGCAATGGTGATGATATTTTAATATGGAAGATCAATGTAGACAGTCCCCGCAATGGTGATGATATTTTAATATGGAAGATCAATGTAGACAGTCCCCGCAATGGTGATGATATTTTAATATGGAAGATCAATGTAGACAGAGTCCCCGCAATGGTGATGATATTTTAATATGGAAGATCAATGTAGACAGAGTCCCCGCAATGGTGATGATATTTTAATATGGAAGATCAATGTAGACAGAGTCCCCGCAATGGTGGTGATATTTTAATATGGAAGATCAATGTAGACACTATTTCTGACGTGGATGACCAAGCTACAATAAAAAAAAAAGCACTGGATGGAAAACCATTGCACCTCGTCTTGATCTGAGAGCTTACTGCTCGATTCATGTTACATTTGAGAAGACGATAATGACGATGATAATGATTATTAAAATGAAAAAGAAACAGCAGTCTCAAAGCGAAGTGATTGTCGTGCAAACACAGAAGTAATTGTCATCATCATTAAGTACCGGGCCTGCTGGCGTAGGTGATCCTGTCTCTCCACACCTTTCGATCTCGACAGTTATTTATCATTTCTGTTCTTGACCTTCTGTAATTGTAAGTAATTGTAGCAGAAGAAAAAGTAGACGAGGGGAAATAAAGACCAAGAAGACCACATAGCACTGTAACACTGTAACACTGTAACACTGTAACACTGTAACACTGTAACACTGACCCTAAGATAAAAGTAATGTTTAAGATAATGATGATGTTGAACTCAACAAATAATGTAAGTGCATCCTTGCATCTAGTTTCTACTTTGTCCACTTGTATAAGTCCGTATTGATGATACTAACAAATGCAACAATAAAATCAACGTGCGGATATCTCAAACAATTTTCCGGAACATATCGAGTGCTGTCACATGACAGCTGTTTAAACATAACGTCATCCCACCATGCCGTAGAGAATCGAGTATGTTTGTTTTGATCCTTTCATTTCACCAGGGGCGTAGCTGGAAGCGTGGAACAGTTCCGTCCTTGCTTGTTGTCGTGTGTAACGAACGGTAATGTAACTACCGGCACCACAAAGAAGGAAGCGATTGACAAGATAAAGGAGGGCCAAGACAAGCTCTCAAGAAATAAACGAATTACTCTTTTTTTTTTTAATGCTGGAATGTCAAAGAGAATAGAGGTTTAGAGATTTGGAGGGTTGGGGGTGGGGGTGGGGTGGTGGTGGTGGTGTGTGGAATGAAGTATTGAAAAGAAAAGTGTCAAATAAATAAATTGAGCCAAGATAAAAAAGATCTTATCCGGTTAATAACCTCCAAGGAAAAGACAAAGACGAAAACAAAAATATTTCAGGAGAAGAGAGATGGAAGCAGAGATAAAGATGATGGAGAAAACATGGAATGATCTTAAAAGAATGGAAGAAACAGAACGGCTTGAAAAGTGTTTGTTGAAGACCTATACTCCACATGGAGCTGAAAGGTTGAAGAAGAAGAAGATAAAAGATAATTGCTATAAAGAATAAAGAAGAGACAGAGAAGACAAGAGCGAAGGTGTCCCAAAAAAGTTGATGATACAAAAAGTGAAGCGGGTTTTGATCTATCGCCTCGGGGTTTTCTCTTCGTAATAATATTCATTTATTATTATTTGTCTTTATTCTAAACCACAGGAAACTATTATGTGTGATGTCTCGTCCAATTACTGTGTGTCTACAACGCGAGTATTTCAAACAAACATGGTTGTGCATGTGCCAAAGCTTGTCTTTATAGGAAATGGGCATTTACAATTTATTCCCGAATTGTTGTGGTAACCTCATGCTATAGCCACAAGTGTATACATGAGTGAAAGACATCGCAAGAGATTGCAACTTTTTAAGATGTTTATCTGGCAGTGAGCTGTAATGCAGGTCTCCGTAGGCGAGGCGAGAAGTACGGGACCAATACAACTTTGGGCTGTCTAATGTTCATTGTGTTTTCTCTTGTTGTTTGTCTGTGCATTTTTCCAAGTGATGTAAACATACATGTCCCCAACAATTATTCGTTGATCTGTCACATCGGAAGTTTCCGTTCACAATAATATTCATTTATTATTATGTAGGGAGCCGCCATAGCTCAGTGGTTAGTGAACTGGGCTGCAAAGGACAAGAGGTCAGGTTCGATTCCAACCGACGGCTTCCGGGTTCACCCAGCCTTAAATGGGTACTGGATTTTTTCTGGGAAAGTAAGGCGGCACGGGCGTAATACCGACCACATTACCCCAAAATCATGTGCCGATGGTCTGTAAAAATTAAGGTCACTAACACCATATTCCCTATACGTCACTTGGCGTGACGGGGGCTCTTTACTTTTTTTCTTTTTTTACTTTTTATTTGATATATTCATTTATTATTATTATTTGTCTTTGTTTACAAGAAATGAAGGTGTAGACAACAAAGAAGTGAAAGGCGGTACTGAGTGAGGTAAGAACCCACCTCAATTGTCCGACTTTGTGTGTCCGCCCCTGAAAAGAGGTCAGATGAACTAATGTGTACAGAAATAAAGGTCTCTTAATCCCCCTGGCAATGACAAGACACGATCGATGGCTAGTCTTCTGATCTTGTCAGTGATTGGATGTTTTCCCTCCTTGTTCTACATGTGTACCTCTCACTGCCTACGCTTCTTTCATTTTTATTCTTCCATCTTTTTGTTATGTGTTAGCTTCCACAAATAATGTTACCCATTTGAAACAAGTGCAGCACACATTTTATTTACTTAAACTATATCGCTTTTAATTGTCTCAAAACTCGCAGGTAACATTCAATAAAAGCTTAATAACACTCGCAAATGACAATGAGTTGCTTTTGTCTTGTACATGTAATTTCCTCTGGTTATTTGAATTCGAATGGTCACTGGTCGGACACGACGTTAGGCGTGTATCGAAGGACAGAGAAATTGTTTCACTTGAAACATTAGTAACCATCATGTCAATATATTATTTGCTCTATTTTTTCCTACGATGTCTTTAGTTCACCAATTGACATCTTTGTTTTTTTCTTTTCTCTGCTGTGTTGTCCTTAGTCTAACTGACCTGTACATCTTTGTTTTCGCTCTTCCACCCCCGATGCCTTTAGTCTACCAACTCTGACATCTTTATCTCCACTCAACTATATACAAGCTATATCAAATCCGAATAAGGACAGATTTGTTCATGAAATACGGAACAACATATGTACGCTCTCAGAAAAGACAGAACTAGTCTTACCAGCGCAGTGTGGATTCCATGGAACGAGAAGACAGTTGAGTTCGCAAAAGAACAGTTTCATTTCCGTAGTCTTATATCTGCCAGATTTCTCAGAAAAGTGATTTCAAACTCAGACGTCAGCTTTGGTCTTCCTTGAAATGTTTTACAATCAGTGCTTTGAAGATTCTGCTGTACTGTTTATTCAGTAGCATTTGTAATGTTCTTTCATTGGCTGTAGCATTTTATTTCTTTATTGTGTTGGCAGGTTTATTCCTTGCAAGTCTCGTTGCAAGGCTAGAACATATATCGAAAGATAAGTGCATCACTTTTGCCTCTAAAATCAAGATGATGGGCACTCTCATTATATATTAATGTGTTTAGTCACACTGACTAAATGATGATCTGACTATTGTGAAGACGCACAGAATGAAATTGTTTGGTCACGTATCCCGAAAATCAGGCCTGGCAAAAACCATTCTGCAGGAAAATGTGAAAGAAGCGAGAACGAGAGATATAGAGAAAGAAATGGGTGGATAACATGAATGGACACACGTCAACATTGTCCCAAAGAGAGATTACAGATAGAGATTAATGGAGAACGTTGATGGGATCTGCCAATAGTTCCCCAACCACCCCCGGAGATTACGGAATGAGAAAGAAAGGAAGGAAAGAAGTGCTCTCCATAAAAAAAAATCTCATTTAGTCTACATTGTAATATACCAATTCTCTCCCTTTTAATTTGTTTTCTCCTCATTGTGGTCTTTAGTGTTTATGGAACTGTTATCCTTCTTTATCAGAGTTCGTCAAACGACAACTTCTCTTCAGCGTCCGCCCTTACAAACATGGTTATGTCAACGTAGATGAGTTGTATTATCATTTTCAACAGATTGCTCTCACCTATAATTTTCGTCCCAGTACATCCGTCATCAGCATGCAATATATTAACTACTGGGTTATCTTCCCACTTCGGGATCGACTCACCAGACTGCTTATTCCGTTTCCCAACCCACAACGGCCAAGTGGAGTAGGGTTTTGATCCATTCTAGTTCGCTGATCCAGCAAGCTAATTGTATGTTACGTTTTCTCTATGTATTCTCACTAGGATGTTATAGGTAAAATAGATAGACAAGCATGTAGGTATAAATAAGTAGGTAGACTTATAGACTATAGACAGTCAGACAGACAGACAGACAGGCAGATAGATAGATAGATAGATAGATAGATAGATAGATAGATAGATAGATAGATAGATAGATAGATAGATAGATAGATAGATAGATAGATAGATAGATAGATCATTTCACATTTTTTTTACAGACACTAGCTCTATGGTAATGCCTCCGTCGTGAGTAAAGTAGCTTGAGTAGACATTTCGGTCAATTTGTTGACGATATCATTGTTTGGTTAGATAGAATTGGGCCAATAACCGTTCAGAGCCTCATTCTTTTTCTCATGCATTCTGGTTGCAGCCAGATTGTTGTTTTTCTGACCTTGACATTTTAGAGATAATTTCCCTTTGCAGCGCTAATCATTGAAATCAGAATCAGAGATTGCTACTTAGAACAAATACTAGGGAAGGTTAAACCATGAAACTAAGAAACTAGAAAGACATACAAGAACTAGTAGCAAAATATCAATAGTATAGAACTATGACTTCTGCCAAATGTGCCGTCTTCGACCCGAGGGAAAAATGAAAGAATGAGCGAATTAAGTCATGGATGGTTACATTTTTTTTTTGCATTTCGCCAACTTTCACCTCTGATGAAGTCCCTAGAAACTAGGAACTGAATTTTTGCGTGTTAATCCGTTTTTATTATTTGGATACTCACTTCCACTTCAAAAGTGCTCTTCTTTATACCTAGTAAACGTTTATTTTTTTTCCCTACCAAGATAATTTTATCGTCACTATATCGTAACCGTAGGGAGCCGCGATAGCTCAGTGGTTAGTGAACTGGACTACAAAGGACAAGGGGTAGGGTTCGATCCCAACCGACGGCTTCCGGGTTCACAAACCCTTAAATGGGTACCTGATTTTTTGTCTGGGAAAGTAAAGCAGCACGGGTGTAATACCGACCACATTCCCCCAAAAATCATGTGCTGAAGGTCTGTAAAATATATGGTCACTAACACCATATTTCCCTATACGACACTTGGCGTAACGGGGGTACTTTACTTTTTTATTTTATTTTGTAACCATCAGCCCATGAGAACTAGAACCGTCTTTTTTCTGCGTGATCCTACACTGTAAGTCTGATTAACTTATCTACTTTGTCAACTTTCCAAGAATATCTCCAAGTAGCACAGATCTGGTGGTGTTTCGACATTCTGAGTAGCTGCAGTGTTGCAAACCTTAACAAGGTAGAGCCAATTCCGTGACTTTCTACAACATTCTAAAAAGCCTCACATATTTGCATAGAATGTAGCTGTTAAAGTTCATATTAATATAAATATACATGTGCGTTCTTTTTAAAATTTTTTTCATTTAAAACATATATTTTAAAATGAATAAACCAGGAAGTTATCAGCACAGATGACGAACACCGTACACAGGCGAGTCTTCGAGCAATTTTGGAAAGCTGATTAATATTATTTTAATCATATAAATTTTACAGTTTTTTTTCTTTTTATTGTTCTCCTGGCAGCGACATACAACCTACTATTTTTTATTTCTAACTACCATGAATTCTTTTGAGCGTTTTACATGAACACTGAGACCTACTCTTAATTCTGTATTTTTCTAAATTTAGGGTTTAACATCGTATCTACTCTGTGATCAGAAAGGACGGGTCACTGGTATAGAAGAATTTCTGACCGACTTCACAAGGGGTTCGATCTGGGTACATTAGAATTTGAGACGAGCATAGTGACCTCAATGCCGCGATAGCTCAGTGGTTAGTGAAGTGGACTACAAAGTACAAGAGTTAGGGTTCGATCCCAACCGTCGGCTTCCGGGTTCACCCAGCCTTAAATGGTTACCGGATTTTTTTTCTGGGAAAGCAAAGCGGCACGGGCGTAATACCGACCTCATTATCCCAAAAATCATGTGCTGAAGGTCTGTAAAATTTATGGTCACTAACACCATATTCAATATACGCCACTTGGCGTGACGGGTGCCCTTACATAGCAAGAAAACAGAGTCGTAGACTAAGATGGCTGGGACATGTAAATGGCAAACAATCGTATTCCCAGACAAATATTGTATGGCGAACTTAGGGAGTAAAGAGACCAAAGGGCAGACAAGTGCTGACATATAAGAATGTTTGCAGGGCTTCTGTGAGTGAATTCTCTATACGTGAAAGAAATTGGGAAAAATCTGGCTGCAGATTGTTGTACATAGAGATCAAACAGAAAAATAAAAAATAGCACAGCAACCTTCAAGGCCGTGCTGATATCAAATTCTCAAGAGAAAAGGCGCAGGAGAAAGAAGACGAGGCCATGCACCACGAACATCTTGTTTGTTCTATAGTTGCATCTGTGTATCCAATATTGGTAGACTCAACCACGAGAGAAGCTGTTCAGGAAAATAGCATTCAGCATAAAACACTTAAATTCTTCCCAAACTACTGACTTATCATGATTGCTTGTTACCAGCTGTCTGTCAAGACGCCACAGTTCATATATATCTCATTTTGTGTTACCACATAACGTAAAATATTGAAGCTAAATAAAATAATTATCAATTATAAAAATAAAAAAAGGTAAAGTACTCCCGTCACGCCAAGTGGTATATAGGGAATATGGTGTTAATGACCATACATTTTACAGATCTTCGGAACATTATTTTTTGGGTAGTGTGGTCAGTATTACGCCCGTGCCGCTTTACTTTCCCAGAAAAAAATCCGGTACACATTAAAGGCTGGGTGAACCTGAAGCCGTCGGTTGGGATCGAACCCTACCTCTTGTCCTTTGTAGTCCAGTCCACTAGCCACTGAGCTATCGCGGCTCCCATTTATCAATTATAATTGAGTAGAATTATGTTCTAACCATAAATATCAAAGGATGAAAAACTGAGATTTTCCGTGTTGCAATGTTCAATTTTTAAGCAAAAAAGTGTTTAAATTTTAAGATACAACTTCATCTGATCACTTTGAATGTGCAATAGGAGTTTATGTATGTTATCTTCCTGGAAAGGCACATATGAGCAAATGAACTAAAGTAGTATTGACAAATAGCTGTGACTGCCCTCAACATACGAGTATAATGTTATAGACAGCTGA
Organism: Megaustenia siamemsis; assembly: GCA_032433765.1. Lineage (NCBI taxonomy): Eukaryota > Metazoa > Mollusca > Gastropoda > Stylommatophora > Ariophantidae > Megaustenia > Megaustenia siamemsis. The sequence continues at coordinate 76,040,104 of JAVIAB010000125.1, read as the reverse complement.
GGCATTAAACTTCCTTGTACAAGGCTATAACAACGTGGATACGAAGGGAGGCAACCCTCGTCTTTGCTGTCTAATCATTGTCAAGTACCGCGCCTGCTGGCGTAGGTGATTATGTCTCTCCACGGAGGCAAGGCGCCTGACGATAACACAGCTGGAAGCTGTCAGCGGCTCATAACTGATGTCTTGCGTCAGGACCGGTGAAACAGAACCATCCAGACCCTACTCCACCTCTTCGCAGTGTTTCTTGAAATAGATTAACCTGTCCATTCTGGAGAAGCGATGTTGACCAACGATGTATATATATATATATATATATATATATATATATATATATTTGCGATATGCGGATGACACAGTCTTAATATCTAATACAGAGAATAAACTACGAGAAATGAAAGACATAATGGTGACAGAAACCTACAAGAAAGGTCTCAGTCTGAATAGTAAGAAAACAGAAGTAATGGTCATATCGAAGAAACAACCATCACCAGCATGCAGCATAAAAATAAACAGGACAAATTTGAAACAAGTGCAACATCTGAAATACTTGGGCACAATGATAACATCAGATGGAAGATGCACCATAGAAATAAAAAGCAGAATAGCTCAGGACAAAATAGCATTTCAGAAAATGAAAATATCTTATGCAACAAATCTGTGTCAATAGAAATGAGAAAGAGAGTTCACCGGTGCTATATAGAACCAATTATGACCTATGGAAGCGAATCATGTACAGTAGAAACACAAATGAAAAGACGATTAGAAGTCACAGAGATGGGATTTCTCAGAAGAATGTTGAAAGTCCCCTGGACAGTTATAAAGACCAATGAGGACATTCTCAAAGAGGCGAACACAAAAAGGGAGCTCCTAAAAAATATAAGAAAGAAACAATCAAGATTTTGTGGACACATCATGAGAAGAGGAAAGTTGGAATGCTTGGTTACAAGTGGAAAAATACAGGGAAAGAGAGATCGAGGGCGACAAAAAGAGAGAAGATGCTAGATAGCTTAGTGTCATGGCATGGAAAATTGTCAACAACTGAATTGATACGATACACTTTGGATAGAAGATTGTGGAAGGATATGATCGCCAACCGACATAGCACATGATGATGATAATATATATATATATATATATATATATATATATATATATATATATACACTTATTATTTGTATATGTATGCAACCAGCACCATTAAAACAAGAGACAGCAGAACCGTGCTCCATGGTAGGCAAACTTCGATGTGGAGACAGCGCTCAATGTTGACGATGGTGATATATATAATAGATGTACATTGATTTTGGCTGAATGCCCAAAGTACACTCCACTGAGTACTTCTGTACTTACCGTTCGCTACAACGTGTCTTTGAGTCTGCTCCTCTTTCTTCTTCATTACAAAGCAACCGACAGTTTTTGTGATAATTTCTGAAGTTATCACCGACTACGTGACATTTTCCAGCCCAGCTCCCACATTAAAGATACGTAGTGATGTGCCTGTTTGGCAAAATGTCAAGAGATGTGCTTTATAAGCGTAACAAAAGCAGATACTATTCATTGATTTCAAAAACTGAAAAAAGAAGAGTTCATATTAACATTCACTTATTTTTATCTGTGTCTTTAAACTCTAGGAGTCAAAGAGAAAAAGGAACAGGCTAATGTCAAAGTCATGAGGGAACAATTATAATTTTTGGTATTATGTTGAGAGAGGAAAATCTGAAATACATGTGGACAATAGACAAAAAAATTCAGGGAACAAAAGGTTGGCGAAAATAGAGAGGAATGACCTAGTTACTGAACTACCACATGGCATCAAAGTGGTAATGTTTGCAGATGACTTGGTAATGTGGTGCACAGAGGAGTATGCAACAGTGGCCTCCAAATTGCTACAAAGAGCTATGAATGCACTGAATTCATGGACAAATAGATGGTGTATCAGCATCAATACAGACAAATGCAGTACTACACTTTTCACACTCTCCCCAAAACAAAAGCAGGAGCCATCTACATAAACAATGAGCCTGTGAAAGAAGACATACAAGCTACATATCTTTCCAACAAACTATCTTGGAAACAGCAGATAAATAAGGCAACCCAAAAAGTAAGGAGGAAATTGGCTATTCTAAGAAAGTTGTGTGGAACCACATGGGGTGCGAGTGGGAAAATACTCAGTAAAGTTTACCAACAGAGTATACGCCCACATTTAGAATATGGATCATCCGCATGGTGCTCAGCATCAAACACCACATTGCAAGAACTGGATAAAGTACAAAACCCGGCACTTAGGGTCATCACAGGAGCAATGAAATCAACACCAATATTGGAGATGGATAAATTGTGGAGTATACCAGCACTGAGAGAACGGAGAGACACAAAGGTGCTGATACAGGCAGAAAAATGTGTATGCATGCCGAGACATCCAATGAAGGACAGATTCCAAAATCTTGCATTGGGACGACTTAAGAGAAGCAGCTTTATCCACCAAGCCAAGCGTATTAGTAGACAAACACCAGACATGCCAAGAGTTGTTAAACCCCTTCTGCCCATGCCAGAACAGACTCCCTGGACAGATGAATCAGGATTATCAGTTCAAATACGGACAGAAGTGAAAGGAATAGTTGATAAAGAGGAACAAAATAGTCTACAGCGAAAAACAATAACTCTCAGTTTCCTGGATGAAGAATACCCACAAGACCTATGGGTTCGTGTGTACACAGATGGATCAGTACAGAATGTAGTAAAGAATGGGGAGCAGGTGCATATATAGAGTACCCAAATAACACTAGGGATATGAATAAAATAGCAACAGGGAAATATTGTCACAATTATGATGCAGAAATACAAGCAATAAAGTTGGCAATAGAAAAACTCATGAACAGTAATCTTAGCCCACAGCCTGTAGTGTTTTTTACAGGTAGAAGATCAATACTCCAGGCACTACAATCCAGAAAATTACCACATTTGCAGACCTTATTGACTGAACTCTGCAATCACCACAGGGTTGCCCTGCAGTGGATCCCGTCTCACTGTGGAATACCAGGAAATGAGAAAGCAGATCAGTTGGCAAAGGAAGGTTCAACAGGCACACAACTAGATACACCAGTTGCATACCATCATAAGAAACAGATAACCAAATCAATCAGAGGACCACAAGCCCCAAATCAGGATGCCTTTCATAATATGAATAGATATGAACAAGTTATCATTATACGCCTAAGAACAGGACACAATCCACTCCATAGTCACATGTATACAAAATTCAAGATCGGCACATCAACTACTTGTACATGTGGACAGGCACCCCAGACTGCTGAACACATACTTCAAGACTGCACTGAATATAGTAGACTGAGGAAAATCCATTGGCCCATAGATACAACACTACAGACAAAACTATATGGGCCACTGCAAGAATTACAAAAGACAGTAAAATTCATACAGGAAACGTTATTGCTGATACAGACAATACTTCGAGCGAACGAAAGATAGAGATAGATACAGAGGAAAGAACACCTAGGACAATTAAAAAGAATGTTATGGGAAGAAGTTAACATCAGTGACATGCAATTATAGAGAAAGAAAGTTGTGGACAGACGTGATTACCTTTGCCAGCCGGCATGGTGCTTGATGATAATGAATTGCGGAATTATTTTTATGATAATGTATGAATTATTTCACTTGTTAAGATTGGGAACTACATAATGCATCAAAGATCAATTTTATGTATAGTTTTCAAGTCCGGATTAAATTTGCTGAAAAATGTAGTTTAAAAGAGGGAATGCAATGCACAAGTTAAAAAAAGGAATAATGGGACGTGATAGTAGTACACAATGAAATACTTTAAATTACTCTTTGACAATGGCTCTGAGTTTAGAGTGAAGTGCATATTTTATCGCTGGTGATTAATATTATTTTAATGTCAATAATAGCGCAAAGAAATATAGAGAAAACAGTCATCGAGTTGTTTGCGGGTCATCATCATTGCACTCCGAACATATCCATAGGTGCTCAGATCCTCTCCTCAGCAAGTCCGCAGTGTCCAGCGACTGACGACTCCAGTTTTGTGTTAGTTGATAAATCTTCTTACACGCCCACTAAGGTTCTCGTTTCTGGCTGATAAAAAATTATGATTGGCTATGGTAATGGAAGCCCCGGATATCACTGCATACGAATTAAAATCCATAATTGCTCAACCGCCTGTGCCAGTGGAATTATCCGAATTACTATCTCGTCTCCCAAACAAAGAAAGGTAGCTGTAGTCCCTATCATGGCAGTCCCAGCACGCGCGAAAAGACATAAGAAGAAACGCACAGAAAGTGAACACAGCCATCTGTTCTGCATCATACAATATTATCATTCATCGTAAACAATCGGAATTGCGATCAAAACAGATGAAACACACAGCTCACGGTGTAAACGGAGCTCTTAACTCAGTAGCTCCTGCAACAAGCTGGACTTGGAATATGAAGAAACTGCAACAAGGCACACTTTTCAGACATAGCCTTTAATGGTTCCTGCCTGCCTGTCCACCATATTGATGGATGTTTCTTCCTAATATTGGAAATTACCTCTCTCTTTGCTTTGGCCACAATCAGAACGTTTTCATCACTCTTCTTAGCTGTCCAGGGGTATTCTCAACATTCTTCTGTAAAACAAAATTTATACAGTCTCCAGTGATTTTCTTGTCTGTTGTCCCGTTGTCCATGATTGGCATCAATATGTTAAGACTGGATCTATCTATCTATCTATCTATCTATCTATCTATCTATCTATCTATCTATCTATCTATCTATCTATCTATCTATCTATCTATCTATCTATCTATCTATCTATCTATCTATCTATCTATCTATCTATCTATCTATCTATCTATCTATCTATCTATCTATCTATCTATCTGTCTGTCTGTCTGTCTGTCTGTCTGTCTGTCTGTCTGTCTGTCTGTCTATCTATCTATCTATCTATCTATCTATCTGTCTGTCTGTCTGTCTGTCTGTCTGTCTGTCTATCTATCTATCTATCTATCTATCCATCTATCCATCTATCCATCCATCCATCCATCCATCCATCCATCCATCCATCCATCCATCCATCCATCCATCCATCCGTCCGTCCGTCGGTCCGTCCGTCTGTCCGTCTGTCTGTCTATCTATCTACGTGCTTCGTATTTCTGGATTAGCGTTGAGATTCTGTTTCCTTCTCGTTGCATAACCAAAAAAATGATGATTGTTTCTTCCTAATATTGGAAATTACCTCTCTCTTTGCTTCTGCCACTTACATTACGTTTTCATTATTCTTCTTAGTTGTTCATGGCATTCTCAACATTTTTCTGTAAAACCATATTTCTACAATAAAAAAAATAAAGTAACCCCGTCACGCCAAGTGGCGTATAGGGAATATGGTGTTAGTGACCATAAATTTTACAGACCTTCGACACATAATTTTTGGGGTAATGTGGTCGGTACTACGCCCGTACCGTTATACTTTCCCAGAAAAAAAATCATGTGCCTATTAAAGGCTGGGTGAACCTGGAAGCCGTCGGTTGGGATCGAACCCTACTTCTTGTCCTTTGTAGTCCAGTTCGCTAACCACTGAGCTATCACGTCTCCCAATTTCTACAGCCTCCAGTGATTTTCTTGTCTGTTGCCCCATTGTCCATGATTGACATCCATATGTTAAGACTGGCTCAACATAACATTTATGAACACTTTTTCTTGCTTCTATTGTCAAAAATGGATTGCACAGTATCTACCTCATTTTTTTGGAAAACTCTTGATGAACCATTCTGCATCTCACCTCTGTTGTACATCTACCATGTGAAGTTAACATCAATGTTATATGGACATTAAATATTTAATACTTTCTACTTCTTTTATCCCGATCTTCAACCTTAATAAAACACATGTTGTTTTTTTTTGGTTTCTTTTTGCTGTTGTTGTGCAATTTACATTTGTTTTTGTTTTATTTTTTTATTGTAGTTTATTTTTTTGTTGCTGTTGTTGTGTAATTTACATTTGTTTTTGTTATTAAGATTGTTTCTCTCCTTCGTGGGCCATTAAAAGGGCGCTATCTTCTCGCATTCAGCCGACGATTATTAAAGGAATGGATAGTCATGTTAGTCATCCGTCCTGTCAGGACATAGGTAGTGAACTGGGAGCCTCCAAAAGAATATCATCATCTAGATCCGTGCCTGGTGGCGTAGTTGATCATGTCTCACTACAACTTTTAACTCTACGGCTGCGTAGCGTTTCTGTTGTTGGATTCTTGCAAACCCATTCCTTCAGCCTTGCTGATACTTGTCCTCTATTTCCTTATCTTTCTTCACTTATTTCTTCTATCTATCTCAACACACCGAAGCTGTGTCCTGCTAATTAAGCGGATAATAAAGAACTGTTGCTTTCACCTGATGTTGGCAAATGATTTTCGCTTTCATTGACCACAGTTTCTTAAAAGAATGGCAAGAAACAGTACGGCTTGGAAAGTGTTTATTGAAGACCTATGCTCCACAGGGAGTTGAAAGGTAGAAGAAGAAAATGAAGAAGAAGAATAAGATTGATCACTTTTAGAACATCCTCGATACTTACTTTAGGTGTCTATTACGGTATTTCACAATTTTACTTCACAATTTTACTATACAATCAAGGGCGTTCTTCTCGAGAATGCATGGAAAAAGACCAAGAGGAAGACCTAGAAGAAGATGGATAGATGCAGTGATAGCGACATGTAACAACAAAGGAAAATCACTAATTCAGACAGTTCGAGCAGCTCAAGAACGACAAAAGATATAAACCACGACATCGTTTCGGTTTCAGTGAAAAGAGAAAAGAAGAAAGAAGAAGACTGTACAACCACATTTCTGTGCCTGCAACAATTTTCCTGAGTGTTTTCCGATTGTCCACGATTTACTTACATATGTCGTGACTGGCTCTCCATAATAATGAAGGACTCATCTTTATCTCCATTGTCGAAGATATGTTTAATAATACAGAGTTACTTCTCATTATTGAAGCCAGCATTTATTCAATAATTGTCACCAATGGAAATATTGCAAAGAGATTTGAATAAGGCCAACTTTAGTTTGTGGGAAATGAACAGAAGTAGTCTACAGGATGTGTTTGTTGTGTGTAATAGTTGTGACACTGAGTAGGGCCCCCTGCCTGACTCGCTTCTTTGCTTATCTGTCACTTGGCGAAGAGCGCTTACACAATACGGTTGTTGTTCGTGAGTGTTAGTGTACAGTATCTGTGAGTTCACAGGATCATTAACATCACGTGTCATACCAGCTCGCGTAGGCGATAATGTCCTTGCACAATTTTTTATCCACCGTGCATTGTATCAATTCATGTTGTTGACTGTTTTCCCTGCCATGACACCAAGCTATCCAGTATTTTCTCTCTTTTGTCGTCCGCGATCTCTCTTTCCCTATATTTTGTCAGTTGTAATCAAGCATTCCAACTTTCCTCTTTTCATGATGTGCCCAACAAATGATGATTGTTTCTTTCTGAGGTTTCTTAGGAGCTCCATTTTTGTGTTGGCCTTTTTGAGAATTTCTTTGTTGGTTTTTTTAGCTGCTCAGGGAACTTTCAACATTCTTCTGAGAAATCCCATCTCTATGGCATCTAATTGTCTTTTCTATTTCTTTGTTCACTGTCCGTGATTCGCTTCCATAGGTCATTATTGGCTCTTTATAGCACATATGAACTCTCTTTCTCACTTCTATTGACATATTTTTGTTGCATTAGACGTTTTTCATTTTCTGAAATGCTACTTTGGCCTGATCTATTATGCTTTATTTTTCTGTGGTGCATCTCCCATCTAATGTTATTATTTTACCCTAGTATTTGACGCGTTGCACTTGTTTAAGATTTGATTTGTCTATTTGTACGCTGCATGATGGTCACACATGATAACTGGATTTATTGGACTTTATTAGTTCCTTTCTTAAGGCTTTCTTTATTAGTTCTTTTTACAAGCTTTTTAAAAAAGTTCTTCTATAGACTCTTTCTTTATTACTTCTCTAAATGCTACATTTATTAGTTCTTCTCTTAAGGCTTTCTTTATTAGTTCCTTTCTTGAGACTTTCTTTATTAGTTCCTTTCTTGAGACTTTCTTATTAGTTCCTTTCTCAAAACTTTCTTTATTAATTCCTTTCTTGAACCTTTCTTTATATTCCTAGCTATTTTCTAAAAAAAACTTTCTTTTGCCACTCTTTCCTTTCACCATCGAGGTAAAACATGCTGTGATCGAGTCAATGTACTATCTAGTATGTCTCCTGCGGTTTGATCGCCATGTTTGCTGTTTCATCAGTCCGTTTTCTAGGTCGTCTCCCCCCCCCCACCACCACCACCCCCACCTCCTTTCTCAACTGCTTCTGAGTTAAAAGGTTGGATACAGCCTGATGGTTATTATGTTGGTTGTTTAAACCACATCATCTGTTGTTAGCATTGACTATCTGAATCTTTCTTCTTCTTCTTCTTCTTCTTCTTCTTCTTCCTCTTCTTTTCTCTTTTCACTGATACCGAAAAGGTATCTTTGTTTATATCATTTGTCGTTCTTGAGCTGCTCGAAATGTCTGAATTAGTGATTTTCCTTTGTTGTTACAAGTCTCTGTCACTGCATCTATCCATCTTCTTCTGGGTCTTCCTCTTGGTCTTTTTCCATGCATTCTCGAGAAGAACACCCTTGATGGTTATTGGTGAGGATTCATTCTGACCATTTGTCCCAACCATTTAATTTGTCGTTGCTCTATATAATCTCGGGGAGCCGCGATAGTTCAGTGGTTAGTGAACTGGACTATAAAGGACAAGAGGTAGGGTTCAATCTCAACCGACGGCTTCCAGGTTTTACACAGCTTTAAATGGGTACTGGATTTTTTTCTGGGAAAGTAAAGCGGCACGGGCGTAATACCGACCACACTACCCCAAAAATCATGCGCTGAAGGTCTGTAAAATGTATGGTCACTAACACCATATTCCCTATACGCCACTTGGCGTGACGGGGGCTCTTTACTTTTTTTTATAGCCTGGTGGTGATTATATTGATTTTTGTTTAAAACCACGTCATATGTTGTTATCATTGACTATCTGGATGTTTCTCTTAAAACTGCATTATTTGTGTCTTTGTAAACACAATTTGAGAACCACTAGGACAGGTGACAATGCATAAGGCACATACAAGTAAAAAAGAAAACATTTTTTATTATTGAGCCGTTTGTTTATATTCTAGTTTTTGTTGTTATAGTACAGTCATCATCAAGTACCGTGCCTACTGGCGTAGGTGATCATGTCTCTCCACAATTTTCGATCTCGGCAGCAATTTATCATTTTTGTTGTTGACCATCTGCCAAGCCATTCTCTTAAGCTGTCTGTTATTTTTTCTCTTTGCTTTCCTCTATCTCTTGGTCCCTTAATTTTTCCAGTTGTTACAATATATTCCAGTTGTTCTCTTCTCATTACATGGCCAAAAAAGATGATTGTTTCTTCCTAATATTGGAAATTAGCTCTCTTTTAACTTTGACCTCTCTCAGAACATCTTATAGTACAGTATAGCAATAGTAACCACTCACAAAACATATTATACTTCCCACGTTCGAGAATATTCGTGTTTATTATACTTTGATAAGCCATCTTTGCAAAGACTATTAATACTATATAGTCTTTGAGGTCAACGTCTTCTTGTGTTGACAAAGCTTCGTGACCCTTTCCCCTCTGCCTTGCCTGAGTGGTTGGGGAGCGAACAGGTTGAGACCTTGTGTACAGCTAAGCAACGACTAATCAAATAACTGGCAAGATTATTTGCACAAACACACGTACGCAGTTCATTGTATCTAATCCTTCTGTTGTACTGATTTTTAGAACTAACTCGATAAGAGGGTTTTCTGTCTGTCTATCTAGTTATCCATCTCTCTGTCTGTATGTAAATTTGTCTGTACATCTGTCTATATCTCTGACTGTCTATTAGTCGTCATGATTATCTATACATACATGCTTGTCTGCCTGTTTGTCTGTCTATCTATCTATCCATCTGTCTTCCTGTCTGTACATATGTCTATTACTCTGACAGTCTATCTCTCTGACTGTCTATCAGTCATCCTACTTATCTATACCTACATGCTTGACTATCTATCTATCTATCTATCTATCTATCTATCTATCTATCTATCTATCTATCTATCTATCTATCTATCTATCTATCTATCTATCTATCTATCTATCTATCTATCTATCTATCTATCTATCTATCTATCTATCTATCCATCTATCCATCCATCTATCTATCCATCGATCTATCCAACAATCCATCCATCCATCCATCTATCTATCTATCTATCTATCTATCTATCTATCTATCTATCTATCTATCTATCTATCTATCTATCTATCTATCTATCTATCTATCTATCTATCTATCTATCTATCTATCTATCTATCTATCTATCTATCTATCTATCTATCTATCTATCTATCTATCTATCTATCCCTACATGCTTGTCTATCTGTCTGTCTATTTATCTATCACATCAGAATGAGAACACATAGAAAAAAACATAACACACAATCATCATAGCTTGCTGGATCAGCGAACTAGAACTGATCAAAACCCTACTCCACCTGGCCGTGGTGGGTCTGGAAACGGAATAAGCAGACTGGCCAAGTGAGTCGATCCCGAAGTGGGAAGATAACCCAATATTTAATATATTGCATGCTGAAGACGGATGTACTGGGACGAAAATCATAGGTGAGAGCAATCTGTTGAAAATGATAATACAACTCATCTACGTCGACATATCCATGTTTGTAAGGGCTGACGCTGAAGAGAAGTTGTCGTTTGACGAACTCTGATAAAGAAGGGTAATAGTTCCATAAACACTAAAGACCACAATGAGGAGAAAACAAATTAAAAGGGAGAGAATTGGTATATTACAATGTAGACTAAATGAGATTTTTTTGTTTACGGAGAGCACTTTTTCCCTTCCTTTCTTTCTCATTCCGTAACCTCCGGGGGTGTTTGGGGAACTATTGGCAGATTCCATCAACTTTCTCCATTAATCTCTATCTGTAATCATTCTTTGGGACAATGTTGACGTGTGCCCATTCATGTTATCCACCCATTTCTTTCTCTATATCTCTCGTTCTCGCTTCTTTCACATTTTCATGCAGAATGGTTTTTGCCAAGTCTGATGTTTGGGATACGTGACCAAACAATTTCATTCTGTGCGTCTTCACAATAGTCAGATCATCATTTAGTCAGTGTGACTAAACACATTAATATATAATGAGAGTACCCATCATCCTGATTTTTGAGTCAAAAGTGATGCTCTTATCTTTCGAAATATGTTCTAGACTTGTAAGGAATAACACTGCCAACGTAATAATGAAATAAAATGCTAACATTGCAAAAAAGAACATTACAAATGCTACTGAATAAGCAGTGCAGCAGAATTTTTAAAGCACTGATTGTAAAACCTTTCAAGGAAGATCAAAGCTGACGTCTGAGTTTGAAATCACTTTTCTGAGAAATCTAGCAGATGTAAGGCTACGGAAATGAAACTGTTCTTTTGTTAACTCAACTGTCTTCTCGTTTCCATGGATATATAGGTAGGTAAGTAGGTGTGTATGTTGGTAGGTAGATATGTAGTTTCGTAGGTAGGTAGGTACGTATGTAGGCAGATAGGTATGTATGTAGGTAGGTATATATAGGTGGGTATGTAGGTAGGTTTGTATGTATGTATGTATGTTTGACCCATATCTTTTTTTAAAAAAAACTGATTTTCTTGTATTTTTTTTGTATTGATTTTACTGTGTTTTTTTCTGTTTTGTCAGTTTGTGTTTAGTTCTTGCAGAGATCTATATAGTTCTGCCTGTAGTGTGGAGATAGATAAAAAAAAAAAAAAGGTATTTCATGAAAATCACAAATAAACGAACAAATGAAAAAAAGTAATTATAAAAATATAAATGATAATAATAAGCATATTAGCGAGAATAACGAATGCATTTAAGCATTCTGCCCTTTCTTCTTATCCTTCTTTCTCTATCTTCTCTTCATTTTCTTTCTTATTTTTTTCTTTCTCTGCGACCTCTTGATCTTCTTTCCTTCGTTTGCGTAGTTTGATATCCGTAGGAGTCATCAGTTGCTTCTATAGATCATATTATTCACAACAGTTATCATCGTCGTGTTGTTTTTATTCACGCTACTTTGTGTTGATCTTAAATCTATTAACACCTCGCTGGTTTTATTAAAAAAAATATAAATAACAGCAACGAGAACGTATTATTATATTGGTGGTATTTACATAAATAGTTGAAAGACAATCTGGCAAGTGTGCGACTGCTAAAACGGTTACGAAAAATGTGTGTTTTCCAAACATAGAATGTTCATTACATGCTCCAAAAACTTTACACTTTCTATCTATCTATTGACCTTTCGAGCCGTAGCCGGCCCATAGGGCGTAGACCAAGATACTCCTCCTATCTGAATCTTTGTTCTAGCATTTTTCAATTCTTTTAAAGATATTTTATCAAATCTCGCCATTTGTCTCTGTTCTGTGCAAGCAGCTCTATCTCATTGAGGGTAGCCGAATCCTGCTGCTCTTGCCTCTCTCATCAATGTTCTTCTCAGTGTCTCCCTGTGTCTTCCTCTTTTTCTCTTCCCTGTTGTTTCCCATATGAGGGCTTGCTTTGCTATTCGGTTATTATCTCTTCTCATTACATGTTCAACATATGACCATCGTCTTTTCTTTATTAACTTTACACTGCCAGGTACAAATACTTGTGTGGTTGGTAATTAAAAAGAAAATGCCCATTATATATTTTGTAACATTTAAAATCCTAATCAACATTACACATCACGTACAGTGCACAGCCGACTAAAATTTACTTAGGTCTGCGGCTGAGTGGGGAATTCCCGCTTGAAGGTTTCATCTTTGCCAGTAGCGGCGGTTGTGGGTAGAGTAACGTCATCTGTAGATAGCACCTAATAGCTAAAAACGTCACGATAGTTGGAGGTTTTGGGTTTTTATTTTCTTAGTTGTCTGTGTAGAGTATTTTATTTTCGCCAGGTTTCACCTCTGGTGAAGTCCCTAGAGACTAGGAACTGAATTTTGCGTGTTCATCTGTTTTTTTTTTCCCTGGCACCCGTGCTTACAGGGATCCGGTCCCTCGCCGCACATATAGATAACTCCGTCTTCAGAAGTACTCTTATTTTTTTTTCCGTTGTTGAGTAACTGACCTTTCAAGCCAGGCCTCGCTGATGAGACAAGACGTCGTTGCCGCAGAGAGAAATCACAAATAAAATCCCAAATGATGCAGTCGAGATTTGAACTCACAACCTCTCTGTCTCGAGACCGACGTCTTGCCTCGAGACCAACCAGTTCCCCTACAGGTGGGTATAATTGTCTTAATTAAGCCTAAAAGGCTTTGATTATATGTTCTCTTTTCTTATCTAATGTCCATGTTTCTGCACCATACAGGAATGTTGAGAAGATATAATATTTTGCTATTATTAGATATAACCCTAATGTTATTTGTGTTGATGTTACTATATTTTTCATGGCATTAAAATTACAATTTACCATTCCTATTCTTTTTTTTTAATTTTAGTTTTATATTTTCCATCACTGGTTATAGTGTGTTCATGGTAGTTGTAGTTCTGAACTGTCTCCAGGTCTATTCCTTCAACTTTGATATTCACTTGTAGGTTTTGAGTATTATCTTTGTTTATGATCATAGTTTTAGTCTTCATTCTATTCATATTTAATCAATATTTTTTGTTTGTCATGTTTATTTCATTAAGTAATTGTTGTAGATCTTTAGGATTTTCTACCAGTAATACAGTATCATCAGCGTATCTTAGGTTATTGATTATCTTTCCATTAATGTTTAGGCCTGGCATCTCTGTGATGTTTTTAAAGATTAGCTCAGTGTATAGATTGAACAAGCTTGGTGATTTGATGCATCCCTGTCTCACTCCTCTTTTTATATCACTAGGTGTAGAGTTCTCTTTGTTATATTTTATTATTGCTCTATGCTCCCAGTATAAATTATATATTATATAGTTGTATGTCCGTATATTCTAGATGTATATCTTTTAGGCAGTCTATATGTTGTATGTGATGTATTCTATAAAGCTTTGGTGTAATCTATGAAACAGGCATATATTATTGGTTTAAGACAACACACACTAATATAAAAACAAAATACAAGCACTTATCTAGGCCGAGCAAGGTAAAGCCATGCTCAGATAAATACTCGGTTTTCGTATACTGTACACACATAGCAAATACACGCACCGAAATGAACAATACTAGTACAACAAACTATTAAAACCATACAGCAATAAATAAAATATTTTAATGAAAACATAATTAAAGATTCTTACTTAATTAACAAATGTTTTTTTCCCTTCATTTTGCATAAAAGTTATCATTGTCACATGTAGATGTAGAAAGGATACTGACTCCAACTTCATGGATACATCTGTTCTGTGGATAACAGGAGTCATCCATGAGTAAGCCGACAATGGTGACGTCATTTCTTGTTATCCTTCTTAGCAGGGGCAGCTGTGAAAGACGTGGAACTGTTTTCATTGTGTTAATATAATCATCATTTAGAGGTAACAAGCACATTGTTTGGAATCCCCAGGGGAAAAGACAAAGAGGAAAACCAGAATATTCTTGTAGAGAACAGACGGAAACAGAGATGAAGATGATGGGGAAGACATGGAGTGATCTTTAAAGAATGGCAAGAAATAGAACGGCTTGAAATGTATTTGTTGAAGACCTATGCTCCACATGGAGCTGACAGTGTTTGTTAAAGACCTGTGCTCCATAGGGAGCTGAAAGTGTTTGTTCAAGACCAATGCTCCACAGGGAGCTGAAAGTGTTTTTTTGAAAACCTATGCACTACAGGGAGCTGAAAGTGTTTGTTGAAGACCACAGGGAGCTGCAAGGTAGAAGCAGAAAAAGAAGAGATAACAAAATATTCGTTTTCTCACGTATTTCATATCTTCTTTTTTCCTCATTTGTCTTTCAACATTAGAGCGAGAGAGAGTATTTGGCATTTTTTTGCTGGACGTCTTTATCTTTAAAGCTACAGTTTTATTTATGGGCTTTTATCTCATTTGAGGGGGTCTGAGTGGGGAGTGAGAGGTGTTTCCGTGTATTCTGGGGAATGAAAAAGTCAAACGTTATTGTCTTTGTTATTACAATCATTATCCTTGCACACCCGTCGAATCCATAGGTGCTTTGATGTTCCTCTCGAGAATCTCAAGATATCCAAGGCGAATCCTTGCCCACGTGAACAAACTCCGTAGCCTGTGATCCACGGTGTAGGGTGAGCTTTTTTTTGCTGACAGTCTTTCCCTGGCAGCGCCCAATAATTTTCGTGCACTCTTTTCTATTTGTAACTGCTAACGAGCCTTGAACATGCGCAATGAACATGCGCAAATGCACACGGAACCTGCTGTGCTGTTGTTATCCGAGAGGGCGATACGTCAGATATCACCAAACAGACATCAAGGGGAGTGTTAAAAAAAAAAATATGGTGTTAGTGATCATACATTTTACAGACCTTCAGCACATGATTTTTGGGGTAATGTGGTCGGTATTACGCCCCGTGCCGCTTTATTTTTCCAGAAAAAATCCGGCACCCATTTAAGGCTGGGTGAACCCGGAGTTGGGATCGAACCCTACCTCTTGTCCTTAAAGGAGAGTGTAATGTCACATTATTAATCACGGACTGATAGTTTTTTCTTATTTAAAAAACCCGCAAGTAATGAACTTTGAACCCAGTAACTTCCTGTTCAAAGGCGGACATCACATCACTAGAATACCCAGCTCCCCCACCAACCCCTCATAAAAATCACCTGCCTCAGAACTCCATGTATAAAAGATGTTTAGATAAAAGCCCAAAGGTCATTTTTTTTCACTTTTGGATGACAGTTGTGTTCTAGTAAAACTTATAGAAGACTTATTCCGAGGTTGAACGGTTCGTGCCGCGCCAAACAAGAGACAAATCTCCCAAAACGTCAACAAACAACTCTACCGGCTATTTAGTTATGTCTGCAGTTCTCACTATAATTTTTAATGATAATTTTGAAGATGTTGCCTGAGTTTGAAAACCATCATCGTAACTTCTTTGTTCAATCATGAATCATCACAATCAATCATCATTTTTTGACCAGAGAACAATTGGAATATATTGTAACAACTGGAACAATTGAGGGACGAAGAGACATAGGAAAGCGAAGAGAAAAGATACAAGACAGCTTAAGAGAATGGCTTGGCAGAAGGTCAACAACAGAAATGATAAATAACTGTCGAGATCGAAAGTTGTGGAAAGATCACCTACGCCAGTAGGCCCGGTACTTGATGATGATGATGATTTTGAACAGATGGTACCTCGCCCCCCCCCCCCCCCCAAAGGCAAAACCTCAGGTCTAGCCCTCTCCAGTCTCCACGTGGTTTACTTTATTCTATTTACTTTATTTTTAAAAAAATACGTGAAATTGAACATGCATCCACCAGACTAATATTAAATATACCGTAAAAATAAAAGAAAAACATTTTCTCAGAAATGGAAGCCTTTGAAATGTGGATTTATAGAAGAATATGTAGAATTGGATGGAAAGAAAAGAGAACAAACGATGGAGTCTTAAAACAACTAAAATGAAAAGAGAACTACTAAATACAATTCAAACAAGACAAATGAGATTTTGGGGCCATGTTAAAAGACACATCAGCCTACTAAAAGTAATACTCAAGGGGAAAATACAAGGTAAAAGAGGCAGAAGCAGACGAAGACGAAGACTAACATAAACGAATAACATCAAAAGATGGACAAGTCAACCTGCACCATCAAACCAAGAGACGGAACGGAATGGCGCTCCATGGTAGCCAACCTTCGATGCGGAGACGGCTCACAATGATGATGAAAAGAATATAAGCTGCTTTATTATTTAACCGAGGCTGATTTACCATTGCGTTTGTAGCAGCGTTATGTAGCGGCCATTGCGTTTGTAGCAGCGTTATAGTAGCGGCCATTGCGTTTGTAGCAGCGTTATAGTAGCGGCCATTGCGTTTGTAGCAGCGTTATAGTAGCGGCCATTGCGTTTGTAGCAGCGTTATAGTAGCGGCCATTGCGTTTGTAGCAGAGTTATAGTAGCGGCTATTGCGTTTGTAGCAGCGTTATAGTAGCGGCCATTGCGTTTGTAGCAGCGTTATAGTAGCGGCCATTGCGTTTGTAGCAGCGTTATAGTAGCGGCCATTGCGTTTGTAGCAGCGTTATAGTAGCGGCCATTGCGTTTGTAGCAGCGGTTTCTTTACTCCAAGGAGCAAAAATAAAACGTGGTGAGGTCACACATCAAGAACTCAGCAGTTCACAATTACTACAGTTGAAGCAGCTGAAGGTCCCAGCAGTTTGTGTGTCTACCGGGTCACTCGGTGAGGGGAGAAAAGAATAGAATCAATTTTACCTGCCGTGAATGTCGTTAGCGGCGACTAAGGAGATTTGGAATTATTGCCTGTGCAGTCGAGTAAGGCGTGCACGGAGCGACTTTGTCATCAAAATTTACCAATGCATTTTGAGAAATGCTGTGACAAATTGTGGAGAGAAATATGGATTTCCTGATTACAGTGAAACTGGTTCCGTGGATAGAATAGAATAGAATAGGTCTCAGCACAGCCACAAATTTACGGAGTTAAATCAGTTAGCTGTGCTCTCAGTCAGGATTCACTCCTCAGCACTTAAATGACACAATTTGTGCTGTCTGATGAGGGAACCAATTCAACACTCGACTCGCGCCGAGGACATCGCGAGTTTTCTAGCCCGTAATGTATCATGGAGATGACCCACTTTTAGAATGTCCGGAAGCCAAAGAACAAGGAAAGTCGCTTGATATTTTTTCCACTTTCGATAATCTATTGCCTCATCATGAAATGTTTTAAAGTTGGCTATGACCTCTACCTATGACCTCTACCTATGACCTCTACCTATTATTATTATTTTTTTTTTTTTATTGTATAGCATTTTAATGGAAAGACACGTTACGGAATGAGCGAGAAAGATTGTGGTAAGATAGTGCACGTGGGAAAAGTTTCTTGGCGACTCGAGCTTTGAAGCGTGGTCGAGGGTTCGAGGGACTACGATTAAAAAGAAAAGAAACTAAGGTGGACTACAAAGAGGAGTAGTCATTGAAAGAATGCAGAATAAAAAGAATGATCATGTACACAGCATACAGGAACAAGTTAATTCTTTATAAACACCCAGTACACACACACACACACACACACCCAGTACACACACACACACACACACCCGGCTCTGCGAATGTTAAAAAAGAAGTAAAATACAGTAACAAAAACATAATTACATACGCAACTACACACACACACACAAACACACGCACGCACACACACGCACACACACACGCGCGCGTGACTCTTTGGTTTTAAAATTACGTTAGAAGCCATTTCAATGATTCTGACATTTATAATGATAGTTAAGGCTTCGCTTTTGTTGTGCGATAATGGCGACCTTTTCTTTTGTGTGAATTTGTCTGTTATGGGTAGGGGTGGGGAAGGGGGGGGGGAGGGTGCGATAATGATAGGGAAAATCTTCCTGTAGAACTTTGCAAAAGGAGGAATCTTATTCTTTCCTTCCTGATTTGCCTTTCAGCGTCGAGGGGAGATATAATTTGCGATCTTTTGCTCTTCTATTCGCATCTGCTTCTGTTATGTTTCTTAGTGCTTTTTGTATTATAATATCCAGTCAATCCATCTGTATCGTGGTCGGCCCTTTTGTCTGGTGTTCTCGCAACGTTTACTGAAGGCTCGTTGTGTTGTGTTTTAATCTTTCTGCCTTGTCATGTGGCCAAACCATTTTATCTGTTGTTTCTTTATCAATTCTATGGCGACGGTTATTCCTAGCTTTTTTCTCAGTTCATCATTTCTCATCTTGTCTCTAAGACTGTTTTCTATCATTCGTCTAACACATTTAATCTCGGTAGTGGTTATTTTTCTTATTGTTCTTGCATCTAGGGGTCCAGGTCTTGCATTGGTAGCATAACGTTGGGATGAAGAATCTGATCATCAGAAATACCTCCCCTACCTCACCAACCCCCTCCCCCAACAGTTCCTTAATGTTATTACATTTTCACAGTTTTATATTTTTAACGGGCCCGGTTGATTAAGTAAGCAAAGGGTTGAATGAATGACGTTAATAGTTTCAACTATCAGGAAATGATTAAATAATTTAAAGATTATAAATTAAATAAATAGTTGAATGAAATAATTGCCTTATTTTGTTTGTACAATTTAATTAGTTAACATCAAGTTAAATTTAGATTTACTAAAAACAGACAAGAAGCTGCAAGACAAATATAAAATCACAATTCAGAACTGGTACAATGCAATAGAGAAGATACAAAGCATTGATGAACAGTGGGAAATGCTAAAAGAATCAATGCAACAAACATCAAAAGAGTTCATATCACCAGTGAGGACAAATTCAAGAAAGAAATGGATGACAGATGACATTTTGCAGCTAATGGATACAAGAAGAAGAAATAAGGAAAATAAAGATGAGTATAATATATTAAATAAAGAAATTGTAGTAAAATGCAAAGAAGCAAAAGAAGCATGGCTAAAAGAGAGATGCAAAGAGATTGAAATGCAACAAAAAGGAGATGATATAGCTATATATAAACAAATTGAGGAATTAACAGGAAGAAAAACGCAATCAAAAAATGGATGTCTAAGATCAAAGGAAGGAGAACTGTTGATTGATCAAGAAAACATAAGGGAACGATTGACAGAATACATTAAAGATCTTTATAATGATTAACGAACGGAAATAAATATAAATGATTATGGAGAAGGACCAGAAATACTCAGAGAAGAAGTGGAAGATGCCTTGCGCAATATAAAAGCAGGAAAAGCTCCTGGACCAGATAATATAACTAAAGAAGAGATTGAAGCCATGGGTGATTTTGGAATAGAAATTTAAAAAAAATATTGAATGATATCTACAACAGCGGATATATACCAGATGACATGCTCAAATCAATAGTCATAGCCCTACCAAAGAAATCTGGTGCGACTGAATGCGATGATCATCACACAATAAGCCTTATGAGTAACATGACTAAGATATAACTAAGAATCATCATGCGAAGAGTGCGAAACAAAATTAGTCCAGAAATTAGCGATGAACAGTGTGGTTTTGTTAGAGATAAAGGAACAAGCAATGCCATTTATATCATATGATCTTTAGTAGAAAGAGCCATAGAGGGGAAAACAGATCTATACCTATGTTTCATAGATTACACCAAGGCATTTGACAAAGTAAAGCACCAAGAAATAATCAACATTTTAGAAAGCATAAACGTAGACAGCAAAGATCTAAGAATAATAAAGAACATGTACTGGCAACAAACAGCGGCCATAAGAACTGGAAACCAATTGGGAATGTTTCAACAAATAAAACAGGGTGTTAGACAAGGTTGTGTGCTGTCACCAGATTTGTTTAATATTTATACTGAGATTATTTTAATGTCTATAAGGGACATGCCTGGAATAACAATTGGAGGTCATAATATAAATAATCTATAGTATGCTGGTGATACGATAGCTCAGTGGTTAGTGAACTGGACTACCACGGACAAGGGGTAGGGTTCGATCCCAACCGACGGCTTCCGGGTTCACCCAGCCTTAAATGGGTACTGGATTTTTTCTGGGGAAGTAAAGCAGCACGGGCGTAATACTGACCACATTACCCCAAAAATCATGTGCTGAAGGTCTGTAAAATGTAGGGTCACTAACACCATATTTCCCTATACGCTACTTGGCGTGACGGGGGTACTTTTTTTTTTATTATGCTGATGGAACAGTCTTAATCGATAAGAGTGAAAATGAGTTACAAAAAATGTTAGACATTATAGTGAAAGAAAGCAAAAATAAAGGACTCAGCCTTAATAGCAAAAAGACAGAGGTAATGGTAACAACAAAGAAAAAGACATCACCTCGGTGCAAAATAAAGACAAATGGAACAATATTAAAACAGGTAAATGAATTTAATAAGTATTTTGGAACTTTGTTAACCTCAGATGGATGATGTACAAAAGAGGTGAGATGCAGAATGGCTCAGCCAAAAGCAGCTTTCCAAAAAATGAGGAAGATACTATGCAATCCATTTTTGACAATAGAAACAAGAAAAAGAGTTCTTAAATGTTATGTAGAGCCAGTCTTAACATATGGATGCGAATCATGGACAATAGGACAACAGACAAGAAAATCACTGGAGTCTGTAGAAATATGGTTTTACTGAAGAATGTTGAGAGTACCATGGACAGCTAAGAAGAGTAATGAAGATGTTCTGAGAGAGGTCAAAGCAAAAAGAGAGCTAATTTTCAATATTAGGAAGAAACAATCATCATTTTTTGGCCATGTAATGAGAAGAGAACAACTGGAATATATTGTAACAACTGGAAAAATTGAGGGACGAAGAGATAGAGGGAAGCAAAGAGAAAAAATAACAGACAGCTTAAGAGAATGGCTTGGCAGAAGGTCAACAACAGAAATGATAAATAGCTGCCGAGATCGAAAGTTGTGGAGAGACATGATCACCTACGCCAGCAGGCCCGGTACTTGATGATGACAATTAAATGCTACATTGAAAGTATCAAAGTAAGATAGTACATACTTTAGGTACAAGTTCAACCAGTTATTACCTTATTTAACGTCTCTTCTACCTTTCAGCTCCCTGTGGAGCATAGGTCATCAACAAACACTTTCCAAGTCGCTCTGTTTCTACCATTCTTTTAAATTCATGACATGTCTTCCCCATTATCTTCATATCTTCTTCTTCTGTCTTCTTCAAGAATTTCTTGGTCTTGCTCTTTCCAGCTCTCCATTTGTTCATGTGTTCCCTTATATTACTAAGCAGATTTCTTTTATTATCTGTAATAAAGGCATTGATCTGTTTGTGTTTTCCACTTAATTTCTTTGTGCTGTTGTACATTTCTTTCATATTCTCCCGCAAAAATGAAAAGAGAACTACTAAACACAATTAGAAAATACAAATGAAATTTTTGGGGCATGTTAAAAGACACAACAGCCTAATAAAAGTAGTATTGAAAGGGAAAATACAAGGTAAAAGGGGCAGAGGCAGAACAAGACCAATATCAAAAGATGGACAAGTCAACCTATGACAATCTGCACCATCAAAGCAAGAGACAGAGTGGAATGGCGCTCCATGGTAGCCAACCTTCGATGCGGAGACGGCACTCAATGATGATGATGATAACCCCCTACCGTTAATCCCGCAATCATTGCCTTAGTTAGCATGTTTTGATCCAGGCTGTTACTGCAGAGACCAGCCAGCTGGCAATCTTGAGTTATACTTAACATGAAAGTGATACCCATTTCTAAATTAAATGAAACCAGAATTGCTTTGTAGTTAGGTAGGTAGATTAGCATTTTCTTCAAATTTGCTTGCTCTCTTTGCTTGTGTTTGGTGAATGGCTAAAGGAATACACATCTTCGTCATTCGCTCTTGAAAAAAGACGTTAAGTGGAATGTATATGTTGTGTTGTGATTTGAAGTAAAGCTGTGATATTTACACCTTTCGGTCCAATACATCCGACCTCATTATGTTATTTTTGAGTACCAGGCTGTCTTTCCTCTTCGATCACTACTCGCTTGGCCAGACTAGACAAATTAGTCTGTTTCTAGAGGTACTGCGAAGAGGTGGAGTAGGATCTAGATGGTTATGGTTAACCGATCCTGGCTCAAGCTATCAGCTGTGGGTCGCTGACAGCTTCCAACTCTGGTGCTGTGATGCGCTATGTCTCCAAATCTGAGCTGGCATGAGCGACTTTGACGACCTCAGCCACGATCGAACAGATCCGACACCATGCAACATTATAACTCTATGAGCCGGCTTTGACGACCTCAGCCACGATCGAACAGATCCGACACCATGCAACATTATAACTCTATGAGCCGGCTTTGACGACCTCAGCCACGACCGAACAGATCCGACACCATGCAACATTATAACTCTATGAGCCGGCTTTGACGACCTCAGCCACGATCGAACAGATCCGACACCATGCAACATTATAACTCTATGAGCCGGCTTTGACGACCTCAGCCACGATCGAACAGATCCGACACCATGCAACATTATAACTCTATGAGCCGGCTTTGACGACCTCAGCCACGACCGAACAGATCCGACACCATGCAACATTATAACTCTATGGATGTCCTACCGTAAAATGAGGTTTTATGCAATAAAACCTTACAATTAGAGCATCTGTACAAATTTGCTTATCTGACTATACTCTAACACAATGTGGTAGTGGAGCCTGTGTCCCCATATCTCCATGAGCCTTCTAGTGGTAGTGATACTAGAAAAAGATCACCTAGGACAGATCAAAGGGTTGGGACCAGGAAATGCTAGACACAAACACATTGAAATCAGTTGCGCTGGTCTATATGTCTAAAATAACAGTGCGTTGTGAATTCTCACCACAAAGACTTCACCGTCTAGAAAATAGCGATATATTGCTCATTCCTTGGAGTCTCGCCATGCGGCGGAAGTGACAAGTGCTTCCTGCTTCTAAAGGGCACATCCGATGCTACAGGTGGTCACCTGCCTATATGTTGTGGAGTAATGGAACAGAGAGGGGAAGCGCATGAGTTATTGACCAAACATCAACACTAAGAAGGCTCTTAGGGCCATCACCAGTACTAAACCATGACACGCTGTATAGAGATATCGCCTGCCCTGATATGAGAAACGTTTTCTTCGAACTTAATTTTGACGTCTAAAGACGTTTGAAAACCCACAAGTGGATATCAAAATTGAAGGAATAGACATGGAGACAGTTCAGAACAACAACTACCTTGGACATACAATAAATAGTGATAGAAAATGTACAACTGAAATAAACAAAAGAATAGGAATGGCAAAAAGTAATTTTAATATCATGAAGAACATACTAACATCAAAACAAATAACACCAGGACTAAAACTAAGAATAGCAAAATGTTATGTCTTCTCAACATTCCTATATGGTGCAGAAACATGGACATTAGACAAGAAAACAGAACAGAGAATTGAAGCCTTTTGAAATGTGGATATATAGAAGAATAGGTAGAATTGGATGGAAGGAAAAGAAAACAAACGATGAAGTCTTAAAACAACTAAAAATGAAAAGAGAACTACTAAACACAATTCAAACAAGACAAATGAGATTTTGGGCCATGTTAAAAGACACAACAGTCTACTAAAAGTAATCCTGGTGGGGAAAATACAAGGTAAAAGAGGCAGAGGCAGACCAAGACTAATTTGGACTAGTAACATCAAAATATGGACAAACCAGCCTATGACAACCTGCACATTCAAAACAAGAGACAGAGCAGAATGGCGCTCCATGGTAGCCAACCTTCGTTGCGGAGATGGCATTCCATGATGATGAAAGACGATCGTAGAAGATGAAGAAGAAAGAAGAGGAAGAAGAAGTAATTTGAACCTTCGCTCAGCGGTTGTATCCTAAAGCTAGAGACAGCTGTGCCTAAGTTATATCAAGTGTAAGTACGGCTTTGCTCGTCCCGCGCTGTGACGTACTGATAATTGCTGTTACTCCAAGAATTTTTCTCCTGGCTGTTTATGGCTGATGTAGTTAGTATCATTAAGCACACGTGGCTGGTGTCACGCCGAACCACCTTTCCCTCTCACATAAAATCTATAGTACCTATTTTAGGAGACTTCGTAAACGCTCAAGCCGTGTTGGATCAATAACTAAATTAATCTAATTTAAATTCACCACCAACCACTTTGATACCGTTGCTTTATTTTGATCAAAAGTGGCTGATAAATCGTAGGTTTTGTATTCAATATGAGTAAATCAAACACTAAAATGGTATCATAAATGAGGAAAATTGTACAAGCTAAAAACATAAATGTCTCTACGTCTCTGGACATGTTGGAGTACGAAGAAATGAAAGAGCGGACAGGGTGGCTAGCTGCGCTGTCGTTGAAGACGGTCAACCATAGGATCGGGTGGGGGGGGGCATCATCAATGCCCTCTGAGATGTGGGGAGGACACAGGACTTAGACGACAATGAGTCCACGTCACTCCTTCGAATGAAAGAGATGGCAGTTTGATATGGGCACAGCCAGAAACGAGAACTTAGTGGGCGTATAAGAAGACTTATCAACCAACACAGAACTGGAGTCGTCAGTCGCTGGACACTGCGAGACTTGCTGAGGAGGGGATCTGAGCACCTATGGACATGTTGGGAGTGCAATGATGATGACCCAAATCATGATGATGACGCAAATATCTCAATAACTCAATAACATAAATGCCACGAATTCTTCCCCTAGTAAATACTATCTATGTGAGACGCTGTTAGAAGCGTGAAGCTTAATACATGGTAAGCTACAGACTCCACAAAATTATTAAATTCTCTTTGGTTAAATGAGTGGAAAAGCCTATGCAAGGGATTAATAGCATATCCAGAACAACAACACAATATATTTTTATTTTTGTGTTTGCCAGCTTTCACCACTCGCGAAGTCCGTAGAGTAAGACCTAAATTTTGCGTGTTAAACAGTTTTTCCCTACATCCGTGTGCACAATGTTCCCTCGCCGTACAGGGAGAAAAATCCGTCTTCAGATACTCATATTTTTCCCGCCTATGAGTAATTGACGTTTCAAGTCGGGCCTCGCTGCTAAGACCAGGGGTGGTTGCCGCGAAGATAAATAATACAGCCAGGTAAAACAGGGGTTAGCGAATAGACCAACTAAGGGTAAGAAATCTGGTTGGAAACTCTGAAAGATCGATTTTTAAGTTTTACTCAATCATAATGGATAAATGATGTTTCTTATGTGGGAAAGGATTACAGCTTTACGGAGTGCTGACCACATTATATAAAGTGTGCAGATTCTCATAAAATGTGGGCGCTAATCTCTCTTATGTGACACACTTGAAGCGTAGCTCTGTTATACTCTGCAGTCTTTAATTAAATATTTCGGATATTTTTTTTATGCTCTGAATATAAAACATGTGACTAGAAATACAAAAACACATACCCCTGTCATGAAACGACTTCATAGAAACACAAAAACAAAAAACTTGGTTATGAAATGTTTTCCTAGAAACAGAAAAAACACATTCTTCTAATATCTTATCACAGTTTTTCAATTTAAAAATTACTTTCAGTATATTGTGTCTCTATTGTGTGTGTGTGGGGGGGGAAGAGGGGGGGGGGGAGGAATCGGACCAGGCCATGAAAGATTAAACTATAGCACAATATCAACAATCTAACTACAAGAACTTTTGGTATTTGACCCTGATATTGATGTCCTGGCGATAAGGAGAAAGGCACAAGTAAAGATTCCCTCCAGGCCTTGCTTGGCGTATGATCAATCGGTGTCAGTGACCACATTTTTCTGTGATCTCGGCATATTTTTGGGTTATGTGGTCGGTATCACGCCAGGCCGCTTTTACTTCCCAGAAAAATCGCTGGCATCAGTTTTTTTAAAGTGTCGGTGAACACCGAAGTCTTGTCGATCCGAAAACAGCCACTACTTCTTGTAATGGAACCTGCACCCTTCTGATGAGGAAACGAGCGTACTACTAAGCCAGTGAGGCTCACAGACATAGCATGAGCAAAAACTTGCCAAACGCGGGAAGGATGGGAGAGACAGGCATTGTTTAAATGACTAGCGCATATCTGAAACAGAGGAGATCAACATATGATGGACAGAGAAGAGCCACCTATGACCGTCAATTTTATTAGTTAGCTATGTAGGACTGGAGCCGCGATAGCACAGTGGTTAGTGAACTGGACTACAAAGGACAAAAGGTAGGGTTCGATCTCAACCGACGGCTTCCGGTTCACCCAGCCTCTAATGGGTACCGGATTTTTTTCTGGTAAAGTAAAGCGGCACGGGCGTAATACCGGCCACATTACCTGAAAAATCATGTGCCGATGGTCTGTAAAATGTATGGTCACTAACACCATATTACCTATACGCCACTTGGCATGACGGGGGTACTTTACTTTTTTTTTTTTTTTACTATGAAGGACTAGGTTTATTTACTTACATATCTGTGTGTGTGTTGTTTGATTGTTCCCGCTGAAGGCCTATTGGGCCGTAACGTCATTCAAATTTGTGTCGTCCATCAGTTACGTAAAGCCTTAACGATACCATTTGTTCATTTCTCCCCTCCAACTATGATCATCACAGCACAATACCTTGAACATGCTATGTGAAGATGCCACTAACCTTCAAACAATCAAGGCTTTACTTGAACGCATCAATTTTGACGTCTAGAAATCAAATCAGGAGCAGAAGAAATCTTTATAAAAAGATAAGTTTGTTCAAATATTAAAATTTTTTTTTGCCCTGAATTTTGTGCAAAATCATTCTTTCTTAAAATAGTGAGCTGCTGTAAAGTTTCATTATTTGCTCTCCTTAAAGTCAAAGTCTTCGCATTCTAATATAAATCCACATTTAAGGGGCTTCAATTCTAGTTTTATTATCTTATTTAACATCCATGTCCCTGTTTCTTGCGCATGCTTGGATTCCTAAAACCTTGCTTGTTCTAAATACCGCGCTATAATATAAGGTATTGAATGTAAGAGTATGTTTCAAGTTGGAAAATATGTTTCTTGCCATATCTATTCGATTTATTTCCACTTCGTGTTTTTAGTTACTCGATTTAGACGCTGCGACAGTATTCTCGAACTCTTTCAATATATTGGTTATTGATATATATGTCTGTTCTGGCGTTACACAACTTATCGTTAATTCAAAATACTAAAAAGTGCGAAGATTTCCTAAACTCATTTATTCAACAGTTCAATGTGCAGAAATAATGGGTAGAATGTATAAATAAAAGACAGAATAGCAGAGAAGAGGTCAGTTTTCAAGAGATTGAAAATCATTTTCTAGAATAAATCTGCAATAAGAGAGAAAGAAAGCAAGCGAGAGAGAGAGAGGGAGAGATAGAGAAAGAAAGCGAGCGAGAGAGAGAGGGAGAGAGAGAGAGAGAAAGAAAGCGAGCGAGAGAGAGAGAGGGAGAGAGAGAGAGAGGGAGAGAGAGAGAGTTAATGTACAATAAGACAAGCCCTTGTCTACGAAAGTGAGGCATGAACAACGAGTCACCAACAAGCTCACATTAGAGGTCACAGAGACGTATCTCCGAAGAATACTTATAGATCTCTGGGAAGTCATAAAGACCAACAAAGAGGTCAACACATCAAGGATTGCTACATAAGGAAAGATACAATCAACGTTTTTGGCTATGATATATCTATCTATCTATTGTCCTTTTCGAGCCGAAGACGGCACATAGGGCAGAACCACAATCTCAAAACAGAAAACTTGCGTGCCAAAATGGCACATATTGCAGAGATCACTGCTCTAAAATATATGGCGCTGTTTCCATAACAATACTTTTTACAATGACAGCTTGTCAAGCCATCGATCAATCTCCTTAGTCGCCTCTTACGACATGCCTGGAAGGTCACAGTGTCACTATTCTTTAATATGATCATCAATGTTATGTCGTTTACACAAGGGAAACTGGAACACATAGTGACTACGAGAATACACGGAAGCATGTACCAAAAGCGGTACTGATATTGGGTACTTCGAACTAGAGGTTTTGTAAATGAATGATTGTCTCCGTCAATTGACATCGCGCATGAAGAAGGAGATTAAGTAACGAACGAATATCTTGTCTCGAAACTAAATATTTAAACTTCCTGGTACCAAATCAAGCATGAGTGACACCCCGTAATTAGTAATTGTAGATCTTCGTGATTTTCTCCTAGTAATACAGTATACCTCAGCATATCTTATGTTATTGATTATGTTTATATTAATGTTTAGGTCTGACATCTCTGTAAAGGTAAAGATACAGATAAAGGTAAAGGTAAAGGTAAAGGTAAAGGTAACGATAAAAGTAAAGGTAAAGGTAAAGTAAAGGTAAAGATAAAGGTAAAGGTAAAGGTAAAAGTAAACGTAAAGGTAAAGGCAAAGGTAAAGGTAAGGTAAAAGTAAAGGTAAAGGTAAAGGTAAAGGTAAAGGCAAAGGTAAAGGTAAAAGTAAAGGTAAAGATAAAGGTAAAGGTAAAGATAAAGGTAAAGGTAAAGATACAGATAAAGGTAAAGGTAAAGGTAAAGGTAAAGACACGAGACTTGAATCAGCGCCTTAGCACGTGGACTTTTACCTATATGAGCTCGGCCGTCTATCCAGAAGTGTTTGGAGACTCCTGACTAGTGTCGCCTGAAGCATCGTAACTCAACAGCGAGGAGCCATTCTTCGCCTACCAAAAGTGCTACCTTGGTACCCGTTTCTGCCAGCGGCTGGGTCGACCGCGGGAGTATTTTTTTCCAAGCACGAGTACAATTCTCACTGCTTCCAGCGGGAATCTAATACAGGTTGTCCGAACGTCAGTAGTTAGTGGAGTGGTGTTCTCAGCTAGGCTAACGAGGCCCCCTATCTAGTCATCTCTGTGATGTTTTTAAAGATTTGCTCTGTGTATATCGATTGAAGAACCGTGGTGGTATGATGAATCCCTGTTTTACTCCTCTTTTTATATCAATGGGTGTAGAGTTCTCTTTGTTAGATTTTATTGCTGTTTGCTCCCAGTATAAATTACATATTAGTCGTATGTCAGCGTCATCTAGATGTATCTCTTTTAGGATATATATAAGTTGTTTATTGTGTATCCTGTTAAAAGCTTTGGTGTAGTCTCTTGCGAATAACTACTCTTGGGGATCAGGCGAAGAACTACTCTTGGGGATCAGGCGAAGAACTACTCTTGGGGATCAGGCGAAGAACTACTCTTGGTATAGCTTAGGATATCAAGCAAAGAACTACTCTTGGTATAGCTTAGGGTATCAAGCGAAGAACTACTCTTGGTATAGCTTAGGGGATCAGGCGAAGAACTACTCTTGGTATAAATTAGGGGATCATGCGAAGAACTACTCTTGGTATAAATTAGGGGATCAAGCAAAGAACTACTCACGATAAAGCTTAGGGTATCTAGCAAAGAACTACTCACGATATAGCATAGGGTATCTAGCAAAGAACTACTCTTGGTATAGCATAGGGTATCTAGCAAATAAATACTCTTGGTATAGCTTAGGGGATCAAGGAAAGAAATACTCATGATACAGCTTAGGGTATAAAGCGAAGAGCTACTCTTGGTATAGCTTAGGGTATAAAGCGAAGAACTAATCTCGATATAGCTTAGGGTATAAAGCGAAGAGCTACTCTTGGTATAGCTTAGGGTATCTAGCAAAGAACTACTCTCGATATAGCTTAGGGTATAAAGTGAAGAACTACTCTCGATATAGCTTAAGGTATCAAGCGAAGAACTACTCTCGGTATAGCTTAAGAGTACAAGCGAAGAACTACTCTCGGTATAGCTTAAGAGTTCAAGCAAAGATCTACTCTCGATATAGCTTAGGGTATCTAGCAAAGAACTACTCTCGATATAGCTTAGGGTATCTAGCAAAGAACTACTCTCGATATAGCTTAGGGTATCTAGCAAAGAACTACTCTCGATATAGCATAGGTTCAAGCGAAGAACTACTCTCAATACAGCTTAGGGTATCAAGCGAAAAAATACTCTCGATATAGCTTAGGGTATCTAGCAAAGAACTACTCTCGATATAGCTTAGGGTTCAAGCGAAGAACTACTCTCGGTATTGCTTAAGGGTTCATGCGAAGATCTTCTCTCGGTATAGCTTAGGATATCAAGCGAAGAACTTCTCTCGGTATAGCTTAAGGGTTCAAGCGAAGAACTACTCTCGTTATAGCTTAAGGGTTCAAGCAAAGAACTACTCTCGTTATAGCTTAAAGGTTCAAGCGAAGAGCTACTCTCGTTATAGCTTAAGAGTTCAAGCGAAGAACTACTCTCGTTATAGCTTAGGTGTGGATTAAACATTAAGTACAATAAGCACGCGATTAGGGCATCAACGGAAGAGCAGCACAAGGGGCCCCCACATTAAATGAAAAAAATTACATACCAATTTATACAATAATAACAAGAGCAGTCTGTGAGTGCAGACCTTTGCCAAGAGTCATGAAATCAAACAAGACAGGAGGGATGTCTTAGACCTTTGTCAAGAGTCATGAAATCAAACAAGGTAGGAGGGATGTCTTAGACCTTTGTCAAGAGTCATGAAATCAAACAAGACAGGAGGGATGTCTTAGACCTTCGCCAAGAGTCATGAAATCAAACAAGACAGGAGGGATGTCTTAGACATTCGCCAAGAGTCATGAAATCAAACAAGACAGGAGGGATGTCTTAGACATTCGCCAAGAGTCATGAAATCAAACAAGACAGGAGGGATGTCTTAGACTTTCGCCAAGAGTCATGAAATCAAACAAGGCAGGAGGGATGTCTTAGACATTCGCCAAGAGTCATGAAATCAAACAAGGCAGGAGGGATGTCTTAGACTTTCGCCAAGAGTCATGAAATCAAACAAGGCAGGAGGGATGTCTTAAACATTCGCCAAGAGTCATGAAATCAAATAAGGCAGGAGGGATGTCTTAGACATTCGCCAAGAGTCATGAAATCAAACAAGGCAGGAGGGATGTCTTAGACTTTCGCCAAGAGTCATGAAATCAAACAAGGCAGGAGGGATGTCTTAGACCTTCGCCAAGAGTCATGAAATCAAACAAGGCAGGAGGGATGTCTTAGGCCTTCGCCAAGAGTCATGAAATCAAACAAGGCAGGAGGGATGTCTTAGTCTTTCACCAAGAGTCATGGAATGAAACAAGGCAATAGGGATGTCTTAGTCTTTCACCAAGAGTCATGGAATGAAACAAGGCAGGAGGGATGTCTTAGACCTTCGCCAAGAGTCATGGAATCAAACAAGGCAGGAGGGATGTCTTAGACCTTCGCCAAGAGTCATGAAATCAAACAAGGCAGGAGGGATGTCTTAGACCTTCGCCAAGAGTCATGAAATCAAACAAGGCAGGAGGGATGTCTTAGACCTTCGGCAAGAGTCATGAAATCAAACAAGGCAGGAGGGATATCTTACCTCTGTTAGGTATAGAAGCAGATGTGTTACATAAGATTAGCTGTGAGGATCTCATCAAATACTTTGCAATTACAAAAAAAAGTAGAAAGAACTTTTCAAATATTATGAAGGTGAAGTGCACAAAAATAACAGTATCTTCCATCTTACTGTGAGTTTTGTTTAATTTCGATAAATAAATTTGTATTTTATGCTTTATTATTGTTTATGTTTTGGCTGTGAAACATGGAGAACCACAAAATTGACAATCACGAAGATACAGACTTTCATTAATGGATGCTTACGCAGAATAAAAGGATGGAAATGGCATGACAAAATAACTAACATAGAATTATGGAAATGTACCAGTCAAATACCAGTGGATGAGGAGATACAGCGAAGACGATGGCGCTGGATTGGACAACACTACGGAAGCCAACTGAGAGTATTACACAACAGGCCCTATTTTGGAATCCCCAGGGGAAAAGACAAAGAAGAAGACCTAGGAATTCTTGGAGAAGACAGATGGAAGCTGAGATGAAGATGATGGGAAGACACGGAATGATCTTAAGAAAATGGCAAAAAACAGAACGACTTGGAAAGTGTTTGCTGAAGACCTATGCTCCACAGGGAGCTAAAGGTAGGAGATTGTTTATGTTTTGAATTACATATATAGGGGAGATGGGCATTAAAATCTTTTAAGTGCTTAGGGACTCTAAGGATCTAATCCGGCCATGTATTAGCTATGGTAGGTATTCAGGTAACAAGGCTTATGTTGACATAAAAAAGTAAAGTGCCCCCGTCACGCCAAGTGACGTATAAGGAATATGGTGTTAGTGACCATAAATTTTACAGACCTCGGCACATTATTTTTTGGGGTGATGCGGTCGGTATAAAGCACGTGCCGCTTTACTTTCCCAGAAAAAATCCGGTACCCATTAAAGGCTGGGTGAACCGGGAAGCCGTCGGTTGGGATCGAACCCAACCCCTTGTCCTTTGTAGTATGTTGACATATACAATAATATAAATTCTCACAACTATAAATGGAGATGCTATATAAATGCAATAAATGAGTTGATCAAAGGCTTATTGTTGACTACTGACGTTAGACTTCGTGAATTATTTATTTGTTTACATCACGTGATTTGAAAAAAAAATGATGAAGACCCTATTCAAACTTCTCTGTAAGTTCGGAAAGTAAACAAATCACTTTCAACAAAATAGCCAGAATCAAGGAAATGGGAGGAGGTGGGAACTAGGTACTCATAGTTTCTGTCTGTCTGTCTGTCTCTCTCTCTCTCTCTCTCTTCTCTCTCTCTCTCTCTCTCCCTCTCCCTCTCCCTCTCTCTCTCTCTGCGATCAAGACTCAATCAGAGTAGGATTCCAGACTCTCTCATGAAGTCAGCTGTCTGTTATATGATCCGATTGCCCCATATAGTTTTTCTTCCAGGGAGGTGGGCGTGGACCACATTGCTCTTCTCGGGTCTGTGTACTGGGGCAATCCTGTAGAACATGTTTTGTAGTCATATTGTCCAGTGTACAGTGGCATAGGCTGGTTGTACCTATTTTGAATTTGGTGAACATGTGATTTCTCATTCTATTGTGGCCAGTGCGTAAGCGAAGTATGATGACTTGATCTCTCCTTGATAGTTGATGGTATCCATCCCTCTCGTTATTCTTTGGGTGTTCTCGTTTCCATTTTTCATGGAATTGGCCTTTGTTGACGAGTTGAATTCAAACGTGTACTAACAAAAGGGATAAATATACCTGTCTGCTGTAAAATGGCACACATAGTGGCTTCTACCCATTTGCTCTCTTATCGAGACGGACACAACAAAGCATCAGTCATCATGGTAATTGTGAACAAAAGACAAGCAATTATACATTATGTTTATTAATTTGTGGACAGAGAACGATCTGCATGTAAAATTATTGGCAGTCGTGTACGGCATCCTTAAACAGGAGAATATAGATTTCTTTTTCTTCTTCATGTCTCATTCAGACTAGGATTCAGGACTATCTTATGAAGGCAGCTGTCTGTTTCAGTGATTCGATTCCCCTATAGTTTCTCTTCCAGGGAAGTGGGTGTGAAAGAGGCGAAAAATATGACTGTATTTAAGAAAAAAAACAATTTTCTACAGATTTTCTCCTTTTATGGCGAGGCATGCTAAGTTCAATGGAGCCGCTATAGCTCAGTGCTTAGTGAACTGGACTACAAAGGACAAGTCGGGTTCGATCCTAATCGACGTCTTCCGGGTTCGCCCGACCTTAAATGGGTACTAGATTTTTTCTGGGAATGTAAAGCGGCACAGGCGTAATACCGACCACATTACCCCAAAAATCATGTGCCGAAGGTCTGTAAAATTTATGATCACTAACACCATACTCCCTGTATGCCACTTGGCGTGACGGGGCACTTTACTTTTTTAATGCTAATTTCAACGTCCATGGTTTTCTTTGGAGTGTAACCAAGTGGACTATAACCAGTGATGGAAAATGTAAAATTGAAATAAACAAAAGAATAGGTATGGCAAAAAGTAATTTTAATGCCATGAAAAATATATTAACAATAAAACAAATAACAGCAGGGTTGTAACTAAGAATAGCAAAATGTTACATCTTCTCAATATTCCTGCATGGTGCAGAAACATGGACAGTAGACAAGAAAACAGAACAGAAAATTTGAGCCTTTGAAATGTGGATTTATAGAAGAATAGGTAGAATGGATGGAAGGAAAAGAAAACAAACGATGAAGTTTTAAAACAACTAAAAGAAAAAGAAAACTACTAAATACAATTAAGACAAGACACATGCAATTTTTGGGGCACGTTAAAAGACACAACAGCTTACTAAAAGTAATCTTGGAGGGGAAAATACAAGTAAAAGAAGCAGAGGCAGACCAAAACTAACATGGACGAGTAACATCAAAAGACAGACAAGTCAATCTATGACAACCTACACCATCAAAGCAAGAAACAGAGTGGAATAGCGATCCGAGGTAGCCAACCGTCGCTGCGGAGACGGCACTCGATGATGATGATGATGAATTTCAACCTCAGACACAATCTTTTATATTAAACCCAAAATAGTAGTTTTTTTTTTTTTTTTCTTCGTATGAATGAAGTGAAAGTATTCCGTCACATCCTGAGTGTGTTGTGTATGTTGTGATAATGTCCGCTTATTGTTGGTCATGTGCACAATTTTGGGTAATGTGATCAGCACTAGCCACGACATCTCATCAGAAGAAAAAAAAAATCTCAGGTACGCATTTCAGGTAGCGTCAACCTACAAGCCGATCGGTCATGGAATCTAACACGGCTCTCTTGTCTACGATAGACAAGATCATTAACTGGTTTACTGCAGTTTCCATCCTCCATAAACTGATTTTCATAGAAACAAATAATCTTCACACTCACATCCAGGGCCGCCTTAACGCATAGGCCCGTTGGGCATTTGCCCGGGGGCCCATGATCATAGGGGCCCCATATCGACCATTAATTTTTTTATTCCTGGAGGGGGAGATGGGGGGGGGGGGGTGGGCAGCACTCTTTCTTTGCCCAGGGGCCCAACACTATTTCTATGCCCAGGGGCCCAAAAGGTGTAGAGACGGCTCTGCTCACATCAATATCACTCAAACAAACAACAACAAACGCTAGATGTCATTCATTATCATCATCATTATCATGTGCCATACCAGTTGGTGTGGAGCCGCGATAGCTCAGTGGTTAGTGAACTGGACTTCAAAGGACAAGGGTAGGGTCGATCCCACCGACGGCTTCCGGGTTCACCCAGCCTTAAATGGGTACCGGATTTTTTCTGGGAAATAAAGCAGCACGGGCGTAATACTGACCACATTACCCCAAAAATCATGTGTCTGTA
This sequence comes from Megaustenia siamemsis, assembly GCA_032433765.1. Lineage (NCBI taxonomy): Eukaryota > Metazoa > Mollusca > Gastropoda > Stylommatophora > Ariophantidae > Megaustenia > Megaustenia siamemsis. The sequence goes on along the minus strand of JAVIAB010000125.1, from coordinate 76,004,171 downwards.
AAATATAGGGTCACTAACACCATATTTCCCTATACGCCACTTGGCGTGACGGGGGTACTTTACTTTTACTACTTATACCGGTTGGTGTAGGCGATCATGTCCTTCCACAATCTTCTATATACGGTGCATCGTATCATTTCTGTTGTTGACCGTTTTCCACGCCATGACCCCAAGCTATCCAGTAATTAGTAGATGTCATTACCTACCTTTTCTGAGGGCTTGCTTCCTGCACTCCCCTTTGCCGCAGGTTTCTGTTACATTAAATAAAAATAGTTTCAGAGCACTTTCAGCGGAACTTGGGGTTAAATATATATAAAGAGGAGATTTATAAGACATATTATCATAAAACAACTAGAAACTATAGCTAGACATGGCTAGGATCCCAGTCAAAAGTGCAGGATAAAATATCTTGAGTGGCAGAAAATTATAGCAACCATTCTTTACGGATGTTTTGTTGAAAAGAAATGTTTGAGAAATCAAATGAAAACTAAACATCGCATAAAATAACGAACAGATGGAACTAAGACTAGTAATAGCAACAGAAACATTAAATGCCACGAATAACATATAGCACCATATTAATAAGGCAGTAAAACCAAAGCTTCTGTGGGCATATATCTTCTATATAGCAAAATATGGTGTTGAATCATGGACAATCTCGCAAACAACAATGAAGAAGATTGTTCATTCAAAACAAGATGTAATAAAACAATTCTTGAGATACCTTTTATAATGAAAAAGAGCAATGAAAACATTAAAAGACTTACACATTAAACAACATTTGACCTACACCTTACAGAGCAATTAAAATACCACAGCCACATCAGAAGGCAGTGAGCATGGAAGAACAGTAATGGAATACATTGTTCCAGGACAGCGAGAAGAGAGCAACAAAAAGCAGAAGATGGTTTCAAGACATCAAAGAGACACTGAACATAGCAGCAGAAGAAGTAGGAGACCTATCTAGAGATATCCATTATTTCTGACAAACTGTGATGAGTGAAACGTTTTGCAAAGGACGGACAACCGAATACGTGTATGTGTGTGAGTGTTTACATTTACACAAGTCCTCAGGTTTTTGAATGTTGTATTATTTAATGCCATGGTGATGGCGGGTTTCCGTTAGTTTTGATTATCGCCCAAGCTCGGAACTTGCGTTCTTCCCCTTAATGCATGTCAATATTCCTGGCTCACTTTTTGACTGCGCCTAACTTTACGACAGAACCTAGATTGTCCAATCGCTGAAGGTTCTTTTTTTAACCACGTTATTATCAATCGGTTATGTTCAAATCAATCGCTTTTTCATCCATACAGACGTCTTTGTAATAAAGAAGGAGTTTTCTTTTACTTCTTTTGTAAGAAGCTGTATCTTGCTATAGGATCGCTTTATGAATAAATTCTTCCTGGAATTAACTCAGGTGACATTGCAATCTTTGAACGAGGTTATCGCGGAGAATATTAGGCAGCTTAGAACCATTGACTGTTGTTGCGTTCCTGTGGTGTGTTGACGCTGTGGAGGAAACTTGAGCAGACATTTAACCTGGTCGTATATTTAAAACCTTACAGCAGCAACAAATGCTTTAATTTAATTTCTCTTATGGTCATTTTTAAATCAGTAAGTCAGGCTAAGGATAAAGAGATACAGCGAAGACGATGGCACTGGATAGGACACAAACTACGGAAGCCAATTGAGAGTATTACACAACAGGCCCTTTTTTGGAATCCCAGGGGAAAAGACAAAGAGGAAGACCAAGGAATTCTTGGAGAAGACAGATAGAAGCAGAGATGAAGATGATGAGGAAGACATGGAATGATCTTAAAAGAATGGCAAAATACAGAACGACTTGGAAAGTGTTTGTTGAAGACTTATGCTCCACTGGGAGCTAAAAAGGTAGAAGAAGAAGTCAGGCTTAACAAATATGTTTATCTCTCTTAAGCGAGAAGTGTCAAGTAAGAAAATAAGAATAACAAATTGGGAGATTTAGTGCAATTAACATCCCACTGCTATAACTTACACGTGTAAGTGGGGCGTCGGTAACCTAGTTGGGAAAACCACCCGACTAAGCTACCGACGTTCGGACAACCCGTGTTCGATTCCTGCTGGAAGCAGTGTGAATTGTACTCGAGGTTGAAAAAAATACCCTCGCGGTCGACCCAGCAGCTGGCAGAAATGGCTACCAGGGTAGTACTCTCCGAAGGTGAAGAATGTCGCCTCGCATCGTAAGTTTTGATGCTTGAAGCGACACTATCCAGAAGTCTCCGAACGCTTCTGTATAGGCGGCCGAGCACATATGGGTGGAAACTCGCGTGTTAAGACGTCGATTCAAGTCTCGTACTTTACCTTTACAAATGTAAGGATATTCATGGCCTACACATGTAAATAAGCGAACCAACCAGAGACAAAAGGAATTTAGCGAGCTTTTCTTAGAGAACGATCAGATATTAATTCAAGGAAATTAGAAGACTTAAAGAACACCGAAATAGACTTAATGAAACAGGTATTATAACAGGGAAAATTAAGACCACAGAAACATCACAAAAGAAAAGTAGAAAATCAACATAACGATAGACATCATCATCATCATCAAATACCATGCTTGCTGGCGTAGGTGATCATGTCTCCCCACAACTTTCGATTTCGACAGTTATTTATCATTTCTGTTGTGACCTGCCAAGTCATTCTCTTAAGCTGTTTGGTATCTTTTCTCTTTGCTTCCCTCTATCTCTTCGTCCCTCAATTTTCCAATTGTTACAATATATTCCAGCTGTTCCCTTCTCATTACATGGCCAGAAAATGATGACCGTTTCTTCCTAATATTGGAAATTAGCTCTATTTTTGCTTTGGCCACTTTCAGAACGTTTTCATTACTCTTCTTAGCTGTCCATGTTATGCTCAACATTCTTCTGTAAAATCACAATTCTACAGCCTCCAGTAATTTTCTTGTCTTTTGTCGTATTGTTCATGATTCACATCCATGTGCTAAGACTGACTCTACATAACATTTAAGAACTCTTTTTCTTGTTTATATTGTAAAAAAATGGATTGCACAGTATCTTCTACATTTTCTAGAAAGCTGCTTTTGCCTGAGCCATTCTGCATCTCACCTCTGTTGTACATCTGCCATATGAGGTTAACATTGATCCCAAGTATTTAGATTGATTTTCATTTTAGTTTTCATATTGCTCCACATGAACGACAGACAACAAACAATTAAAACTAGTTGTGAAAATGAAATACCAAGAAAGTCTAGTGACAAAGATAATTCACAAGACTCAAGATGAACAAAGTTTGTCTTCCATTGAACATGCGTCACCACTGCTATCCCACAAGGAAATCGCTCTCTCTCTCTCTCTCTCTCTCTCTCTCTCTCTCTCTCTCATCCACCCTCTCGAAATTTATTTCGATATGATAACTCTATTTCATTTGTTCATCCATCCTAAAAATAATGGGTTATTTAAAAATTAATTGTACTAAAAGTTATTAATTAGGAAGATTTCTGTGTGAATTAGCATGCAGCAGCAATATATCACTTTTATTGAAGTAACATTAATATCTATTGTATGTAGCATGTGAATAAAAAAAATGAGCAAAACACATAGTGTAATGATGTAAATCTTGGTTTTTTTTTTTCCATATACATATAGTCGATATACGCTTAATAATATTCAATATCGTTTCTATAAAGATGAACATATTTATTGTATGTCGAGAGTGGATTATGTAGCATAGACAGTTATGTATTTTATGTTAAAGTAAATGAGTTTATGTTCGTGTAAAAATAGTTTTGTTTGGATAATAATTATTTTTTAAAATTATATAAATATCAATTGCAGATGTCATCCACTGATCAGCAACCCCTGTTCAATAATCATGCAGTATATCAGCAACACAGAGATGTCTCTCACTACTGGATACAATACCGCATTTATGTGAGTTGTAGTAAGAATCGATCGGTAAGTATCGATCGGTAAGAATTGCTTGTGTAATTCAACTGAATTCTACTTCTAGAATCAAAGTTGAACACATTCGAAAATAAATGTCTAAGGAAAATACTTGGTATAGCGTGGAACGAATTCAAAACAAACGAGGAAATTAGAGAAATCGCCAATCAAACACTAATATCTTCAGTAATTAAGAAAAGACGATGGTCATATGTTAGACATGTGATGAGGAGAGATGACAACCGAATAACAAAGCAAGCCCTCTGAGAAGGAAATTGATGATAGAGGCAAGAGTAGCAGGAATCGGCTCCCTCAATCAGATAGAGTTGTTTGCACAGAACAGAGATAAATGGCTATATTTGATAAAAGATCTTTAAAGGATTGAAAACTGCTAGAATAAAAATTTTGATAAGAGAAAGAGTATCTGGGTCTATGCCCTATGGGCCGGCTACGGCTCGAAAGGTCAATAGATAGATATAATTAATACTGCACTGTTTTGTCTTATGCATGATATTTTCATTATTGTGAACTTGAAGTTTTCCGTGTGTTACCGGGACCTCATTATGTGGGAAGTAAAGAATAGTGACACTGTGACCTTCCAGGCATGTCGTAAGAGGCGACTAAGGAGGTTGATCAATAGCTTGACAAGCTGTCATTGTAAAAAGTATTGTTATGGAAACAGAGCCATATATTTTAGAGCAGTGATCTCTGCAATATGTGCCATTTTGACACGCAAGGTTTCTGTTTTTGAGATTGTGGTTCTGCCCTATGTGCCGTCTTCGGCTCGAAAGGACAATAGAATAGAATATATAGAACTTGAAGTTACTCCATGGATAAAGGCGAAACGGTTATAGTTGTTACACACTAGTTGGGAGTTGGGGGGGAGGGGGAGTGGGGTGATTAGGATGACGGTGTAAGTTAAGATTGAGTTCAGACCAGACATAAATGGAGAAGTTAAATTATGTGTTGTTATTACGTGTTAACTTGATAACTTATACTACGGGGACAATGTGTAATGTGGAAACGTTTGTTTATGTGAGAGGGAGGGATGGGTATGGCTTATGTAAGGAGAGGACAAGGTTGTTGCGTGGTAGAGGGGGTGGTGTTGGTGGAAGTGGGATTTCCTAACCGGCCATGTAATAATAATAGATTTCTGAACTTTCAATGATGTGTGTCATCGAAGGTCATTCAGTAACAGACACAGCTTTGTGATAACTAAACAGCCATTTTCTAAAATGGCAGCCACGTACACATATAGAACACTGTGTAGCTAGATGTTGAAGCTGATATTGTTGCTTTAACTGCGTCTTCATTCTTGCGTCTTCTCTTTTTTTTTGTCGTATGTGTTTTGTCTTCTTTTCGTCTCCGATTTTCATTCCACTTTTCACCAATGAACGCGATCTTATGTCTATTTGTGGTACACATTTCCATACTGTTGCTGTTGATGATGAACTTCTTCATATCGCCCCAAGCATGTCTTTAACTGAGTGCTAGTTGCCCGATAAGTCACGTGTCTGTTGTCAACTCGCTTGAAGTAGTAAAAATTGCAATGCGTTATCATTTTTCCTCGTTCAGTTTACTTCATAGTCACTATTATTATCTTCTTCTTGTCGTTTAGTTTAGTCGACTTAAACTACCACCTTCGCTGCACAATGGACAAGTTCATAGGGATCAGATCATCTCCTTCTACAGGATTGCCCCTAGTACACAGGCTTGAGGAAGACAATGTGGCCCACGTCCATCTCCCTGGAAGAGAAACTCTACGGGGCAACCAAATTATGAAACAGACAGCTGACTTCATAAGAGAGTCCGGAGTCCTAGTTTAATGGTGCCATGATCGAAGAAAAAAGAAGAGGAAGATCCTCTCCTCAGCACGTACCCCGCCCAATATGAAGCACGTCCACCATGCACCAGCGAAAACAATGAAGATGGTTTCAGCACAGATGCACAAACTCCGTAGTATCGTTACCGCTGTTGCGTCATACTATAGTCCGTTGAGAAATTCATAATCACACCAGTTTTGCGTGATAACCGTTTGTTATTTTACTTTCAAATTTTGCATGCAATCTTAGAATATTGATGACGTTAAAGAAATATTTTTTGCTCTGAGAAATTTGATCTAGTTTAAAAGTTTTCTTCTTTAGGCTATATTAAATTCACCCTGTTCGAATTTGACATTTTAGGATATATACATTAATTTGGTGCTGTCGTTCACGTAAAATAGTTTGGCTATTGCAGAAACACTAACTTCAGGAAAATCCCGTGTACAAAACTTAATTGTTATTGAACAACATGACGCACCACGGCCTTGGCATTAATTACCGAAGGGAAGGCGTATCTTTATTAATTTTGTGAAGACTCAGTAGACAATTTGTTGACTTTAAATACAACAATTTGTATCTAAATTACACTGAGTTTGAAATGCAAATTTATAACTATGCAAAAGGTCACTTTTTTACTATATCAGCACTTCCTTAGGGAATCCAAGATGCGGCATTTATATTGTGATATTCATGACCCAGAGAGACCGAACGCAACTCGCGCTTGGTCTTAATAGATCGTCATTTTCTCGTTGGATTAAACAAGACTCAGAGTGCACACATGTCAATCAAGGAAGGAAAAGGAAAATCGACAGCTTTGACATGGATGTCATAAAACGTAAGATATTGAAAATGTTTGCTAATAATGTACGTGTTACTCTCAGGAATTTAAAATTAAAATTGCATGTAGACTGCAATATTAACATTTCTAAAAGTACTCTATGGAAGATTGTGCGAGGAGCCGGCTTCACTTTCAGAAAAAACTGTTGGAGGCAGGAATATTATTTGTGAAAAACCACACTTGGTCATTGCTCGAAGCAAATACCTGAGACAGATCCGTGAGCGGCGGAGTGAACGGTATGATATTGTATATTTGGACGAATCATGAGTCAACGCACACCACACCTATGCTAAAGAATGGCAGTCAATAAATGGCAAACTCAAAAGAACAATTCCGAGCAGCAAAGGCCAGCGCATTATATTAACGCATGCTGGAAGCACTGAAAACGGCCTTGTCCATGATGCGGGACTTATTTTCCAATCAAAAAGTACCGACGGTAGGGACTACCATACTGAAATGAATGGAAAATTTTCAGGCACTGGTTGGAGAACGATCTTTTACCAATCCTGGAGAGACCTTCATGCATAGTCATGGATAATGCATCATACCACAATGTCGTATCAGAGGAAGACAAAGTGCCTACTGCATCAAATACAAAAGAGCAAATTAGGACATGGCTTGCGAATGAAAATGTCAAATTTGACGACACATATTTAAAACCCGAATTGTTACAACTTGTGAAGAATACGAATAAGAAAAGGTGTACCATGTTGACAAAATCATTGAGAAATGCGGCCACATCTCTCTTCGACTCCCTGCATATCATGCGCACCTTAATCCAATCGAACTTGTCTGGGCTCACGTCAAAGGACAAGTTGCAGAACAGAACAGGACGTTAAAATGTGTGGTGTTGAAGTTCTGACACGCGAGTCTCTCTCAAAAATAGACATTCCGTTCTGGAAGTGTGTGAACATGCGCTGCGGGTGGAAGATGAGTACTGGAAACAAGATGGATTACTATTTGTCCAGTCAGTAATGATTATCACCTCTTGGAATCGTAAGATTCGGAATGATTAAAATTAAGATGAATTCAATTCCAGCTGCAGTTATGACGTCCTGGGGTCTAATGGTGACCGAAGGACAAGACTAATTGTAACCAATTGAATTCATCTTTGCAAATACACATAACGAACAACACCCACAATTAAGCACTATGTAGATACGCTTCTGACAAGAATTGCAGTACCTGGAAAATTTAACACGATTAACTCTAAAATTTGAATCAACTTGTGTGATATCGTCATAAAAGATCAAAGGAATTCGCTGATGTGCAAAATCTGTTGTGTTTGTGAAACAAAAAATACCAAATCTTTGCGTCATCAATATTCTAAGATTGCATGCAAATTTGAAACCAAAATAACAAGCGGTTATCACGCAAAACTAATTCAGGTGTGATTATGAATTTCTGAACGGACTATACCACTGCCACGTCTGCTAATAATTCGGTTTCTCTTCCTGCCGCTATTACAGAGATGCTGCATCTGCTGCTACTATTAAATGTCTGTTTCAGCAACAAGTACTACTGCGTCATCTACTGATGTACGTGAAACTTCACATGAGAAGCAGCAACCTGTAGTAAAAATTTAAAAAAGTAAAGAGCCCGTCATGCCAAGTGGCGTAAAAGGATTATGGTTTTAATGACCATAAACTTAATAAACTTTTCGACACATGTTTTTTTGGGGTAATGTGGTTGGTATAACGCCCGTGCCGCTTTACTCCCCCCCTCCCCCCCCCCCCAAAAAAAAAAAAATCAATCCAGGTACCTATTTAACGCTCAGTGAACTAGGAAACCTTCGATCAGGAAAGCAGACTATAGTTAGACTAAAACTGAGATACAAAGACGGATGTCTGCAAGGTTTCCCTGAATGAGCTCTTCATTTGTATAGAAGACAGAGAACAAGAGATAGTAGAACATGTAAACTCAATATAAGAAGCGATACAATATATTTTGAAAATTCAATAAGTCAAAACTAGAAGAAGAAAAATATATAAGCAATAAAATAGAAGTGACACTCCTCGCCATAAATGTGCCTTCTTCATTCTACAGCAAGATCGGCTATTCTCTTTTTGGCAGGATCAATCATGATAGAAATTGATCGGTAAAACAATGCCCAGCATTTACCACTAAATATGAACATCAACCAACTTTCCATTATCTGTAAAGACGTAAAAGGTCATATACTGGTTATTTGCTACTGCTGCTGTTTCTACTGTTGCAGATGCTATCACTATTATTACTACTGTTACTGTTACGACTATGTCAACATCACTTTTCTTTTCCACCTAATAAAGATGTGTTTCTTTCTTTCTCTCGTTAACCCAACGACTGCCTCCCTTCATCGTTCGCCGTAAAACAAGTTTAAATAACGAATATTGAAACTACTAAACCGATAATTCAACTAACTAATATTGAAACTACTGAGCCAATAATTCAATTAACTAACTAATATTGAAACTACTGAGCCAATAATTCAACTAACTAACTAATATTGAAACTACTGAGCCAATAATTCAATTAACTAACTAATATTGAAACTACTGAGACAATAATTCAACTAACTAACTAATATTGAAACTACTGAGCCAATAATTCAACTAACTAACTAATATTGAAACTACTGAGCCAATATTCAACTAACTAACCAATATTGAAACTACTGAGCCAATAATTCACTAACTAACCAATATTGAAACTACTGAGCCAATAATTCAACTAACTAACCAATATCGAAACTACTGAGCCAATAATTCAACTAACTAACCAATAGTGAAACTACTGAGCCAATAATTCAACTAACTAACCAATATTGAAACTACTGAGCCAATAATTCAACTAACTAACCAATATTGAAACTACTGAGCCAATAATTCAACTAACTAACAATATCGAAACTACTGAGCATATTATTCAAGTAACTAACCAATATCGAAACTACTGAGCCAATAATTCAACTAACTAACCAATATCGAAACTACTGAGCAAATAATTAAACTAACTAACCAATATCGAAACTACTGAACAAATAACTCAACTAACTAACCAATATTAAACTACTAAGCGATAATATAAGTAACCATACATCTTATTTGTCCTTATTAACCACTAACAATTAAACAAATAAACGTTTCTTAAACTGGAACATTTTCTTTTCAAAACAAATAGTACAAAAATACGACATATATCTAACTCCACGGAACGCTTTCCTGTACATTACTCGCCTTCTAATCGTTGACAACCAATCGATACCCGCAACAACTGTGCGACCACAATGTTGGACAGAGAAGCAGAGTAGTATAGAAAGCCGTGGGTGATTCAGCTATAATGTTAACAACGTCAGCATCCGTGAATCACCATGACAACAAGCGCGAAAACTGGCCAATGAAATTGGTTCTCAGTTGTTGCGTAATTGTGCCTTCCATCAAAATGTCACAATAAGAAGTGCTCTCAAGATATCTTCATAAGAAAGTATCATGCTAAAGGGATTAAAGGAAAATTGGAATTGATTTTGTTACCTTATCAGGGTGCGCAAAACAAGCTCAATTACAGGAAAAATATCATGGATATAACGACTCACGAAATGTTGCTATGGGGTACTGTTTTTTGTATGATGTTCAAAAGTGCCCTACTTGAATGTTATGGTAGGTTCAGGAAATAGAGTAACTAGTCTTAACGAAACAATAATTTTTTGTGTGTCTCGTATTCAAGTTAAGTGTGCGCTGGAAGCAATGTGAGTTGTACTCGTGGTTGGAGAAAAAAATACCCTCGCGGTCGACTCCGCCGCTGACAGAAATGGGTACCAGGGTATTACTCTGGGAAGGTGAGGAATGCCACCTTGCATAGTTAGTTTCGATGCTTGAAGCGACACTATCCAGAAGTCTCTAACACTTCTGGATAGGCGGCCGAGCAGATATGGGTGAAACTCGCGTGCTAAGACGTCAATTCAAGTCTCGTACTTTACCTTGACCTTTGCGCTAAAGAACTCTTTGCAGCTGAAAATATAATGTGTGAAGCCCTTGGTCCGGGCATGAATACAAGAGTCAACATGGAAACAATAATAATCAAATTTACAAGAAAATGGATTCCTGTCAAACTTTGTGGCCAATGAGGAGGAATATGGCGTTGCTGTCAATATATTTGTTTTCAATAACAATCAAAACAGATATATATGACGTGGAAGCTCCAGTTCGCTAAGTGTTCACTAAAAAAGTCTATATTCCTCATTTAGCCATCATGAACTACACAAACTCCGAATGGAAGTTGAACTCTGACCTCTCTGGTTTAGCTGAAGTTTGCATTAACTCTTTTGCCACCGAAGCTTCTGAATTTCTGAAATTACACATTTATTGTAGTTGGGGGTTTGGGGGGGGGGATGAGTTGTTGAGTACAGGCGGGGAGTAATTGATACGTCGGGGTTGGTATCATGCAACAGAAGAAACATAACAATGGAAAGAAGAAGTTGAAGAAGAAAAATGAAAAGAAGAAAGAGAAGGCGAAGAAAAGTTTGTTGTTGTTTGTTGTTGAGTTTCGCTAGCTTTCAACTCTGACGAAGTCCCTAGAGACTAGGAGCACTTGGGGTCCTCGCCGCACAGGCAGATAACTCCGACTTTGGAGGTAAAGGTTAAGAAGAAGATAAACGATTTGTTTTCTGAGAGCATCAGAGAGAAAAAAAAACATCGGGAGTATTCATATCATTGTATGCAAAAGAAAACAATAACAATGGAAAGAAAAGAGAGAAGAAAGTAGAAGAAAAAAACAGAGAAAAAAGAAGTAGAAGGAGAATCAGAAGAAGGAAAGAGAAGAAGAAAAATAAATACGGTCCTGTAAATAAGTGGGAGCCGCGATAGCTCAGTGGTTAGTGAACTGGACTACAAAGGACAAGGGTAGGGTTCGCTCCCAACCGACGGCTTCCGGGTTCATCCAGCCTTAAATCGGTACCGGATTTTTTCTGGGAAAGTAAAGCAGCACGGGCGTAATCCCGACCACATTACCCCAAAAATCATGTGCTGAAGGTCTGTAAAATATAGGGTCACTAACACCATATTTCCCTATACGCCACTTGGCGTGACGGGGGTACTTTACTTTTTTTTACACTGTAAATAAGTAATAACATTTTTAAATAACAGCTGACTTACACCTTGTGGGGCATTGCTCGATGATTTTCTTTGGCTCCTGTTTAACAAGAAAATATATTGAAAAGTTTAAAACAGCAAAACGAAGAATGAAAATAGCTTGCGTTAAGTTAATAATTAAAACATTGGTAATAAAACAGACAAGTCTTTGTGTGGACAGAGAAACATTATGGAGGATATAAAGAGATAAGTGTAATTGATATTTTTTAAAATTATAATGTTACCATTGAGGTAAAGAGTTCTTAAATGTTATGTAGAGCCAGTCTTAACATATGGATGTGAACCATGGACAATAGGACACCAGACAAACTGGAGTCTGTAGAAATGTGGTTTTACAGAAGATTGTTGAGAATTCCATGGACTGCTAAGAAGAGTAAGGAAAATGCTATAAAAGAGGCCTAAGCAAAAAGAAAGCTAATATCCAATATTAGGAAGAAACAATCATCATTTTTTGGCCATGTAATGAGAAGAGATGGGAGCAAAAAGGGAGCTCTTAAAAAACACATCAGAAAGAAGCAATCAACATTTTTCGGGCACATCATGAGAAGAGGAAAATTGGAATACTTGGTTACAACTGGCAAAATAAAAGGAAAGAGAGATCGCGGACGACAAAAGAGAAAATACTGGATAGCTTGGTGTCATGGCATGGAAAAACATTCAACAACAGAACTGATACGATGCACTGTAGATAGAAGATTGTGGAGGGACATGATCGCCTACGCCAACCGGCAGGGTACATGATATGAATGAGAAGAGAACAACTGGAATATATTATAACAACTGGGACAATTGAGGGACAAAGAGATAGAGGGAAGCAAAGAGAAAAAAAATACCAGACAGCTTAAGAGAATGGCTTGGCAGAAGGTCAACAGAAATGATAAATAACTGTCGAGATCGAAAGTTGTAGAGACATGATCACCTACGCCAGCAGGCCGGTACTTGATGATGATCCCATTGAGGTAGATCGGAAAGGCTGGTGTGTAAATACTAAAATAAGTCAAACAGTGATAAATCAGCTTTAATGATGAAGACTAGTCAGCATAACAAATTAACGTTTTATATGTGCTTGCTGTTTCTTATATCCTCTTTGAACACCTTTCGAGTTAAAGTTTACTTTTCCATTATTGTCTTTCCGCAAAGCTGGAAAATCTTATTATTTTTTGTTCTGCTAACCACAAATAGACACGAAGTGCGGTTTATTTTTTAAACTCATGAGAGTTACGTTGCAATGTTTCGTTGACATGTTGGTGCATCCGATTTCAGTAATTATGGGTCTCTCTGCGTATTGTTCCCTTCTTTCGACATGCCATGTTTCGTTGATCATTCTGTAGTCATGTCTACGCTGGTGTAGCCGCAGACTCTAATACTACAACTACTACTACTACTACTACTATTACTATTAATACTACAAATACTACTGTTACTACTATCACTACTTCAACTACTACTACAACTATTATTACCACTACTACTACTACTTCTACTACTACTACAACTACTACTACTACTACTACTACTGCAGCTATTACTACTACTACTACTACTACTACAACTACTACTACTACAACTATTATTACTACTACTTCTGCTACTACTACAACTACTACAAATACTACTACAACTATTTTTACTACTACTACTACACTACTACATCCTATACGACTACCAATACTGTTTTCTACTCCTAACTTTCCACCTACGTCTGTTTATTCTCCTACTCCTTCTCCTACTCTTACTCCTCCACCTACTACTACTACTCTTTCTCTTTATCCTACTACTACTACTAATATTACTACTATTACTATTGCTGCTACTATTACCACCTATACGATTACTACTACTCTTACTATAATTACTACTCTTCCTCCACTTCTACTGCTACTCTTTCTCCTGGTACTACCAGCACTACTACTACTACTACACTAATATAAGGTGAAAAACACACCGAAGGAATAAAGTACTTCACAGTAATAACCTCACCATTTCTAAATAAAACACAAAAAATCTTTAAAATTTCAATAAAAGTATTGTTTAAAAAAAAACGCACGCAAACAAACCTTCCAATAAAACGGCAACAGAACCACACTTTTCTCAAATAAATGTCCTTGAAGAAACCAAACAATGAAATCTCTGGGTTACAAATTAGAGCACAATTAAGTCAATGTTATCTCTGCTTTGAAAGTTATTTTTTTTCTTGCCCTTATTTTCTTTGTCTGTTGTTTCCTTTTAAGCTGGACAATAAGAAATATGTGAGACAAGGACAAATGTAAATGTAAGAGGTCGTGTGGAAATAAAATATTATATAGAGATATTTGACAAAAAATAAAGATTGATATTTAATGCAAAAGTCTGTCAACGAAACAAATTATTTTATGTATTCGTTAATTTAAAAGTAAAATTAGTAGAAATTATAGTAGTTGTAGTATAATACAACTACTATAATTTCTACTAATTTTACTTTTAGTAGTTGTAGTAGTAATAGGGATTCGGTGTCATGGCGGCTTCGGTGTAGTCGATTTTTATAATTCGGCTCTTGCTGATATATTTAAATGATTTACGCGACAGTCTAGTTGTGAAATTATGTGTTGCTATTCTCCGTTTGGTGTATGTTTTACTTCTAACGTGGGGATGGACTGTGATTGCCGATATTTAAGTGAATATGATTTATTCTTCTTTGTGTTGTGTGTTCGCGGTTCATAGGCAAGCACATGGTTTGACAAAAATGTCACGGAAAACGGGTATGTTCACCCTTATGTGAAAAGTCTGTGACGGTGGATGGAGGCGGAGGAGTCAAGAATGATCAACGGCCCAGAAAGCGAAAACAGCAAAGTGTGTGTAACACAAGAGGCATGTTCAGAACACGAAAGACGAACATGGCTGACACCGTGTAAGAGATTGGAGCCTCAACATCACGTAACAGTCCAGAGGGAAGCCATGGAGAGTCGGAGAAATTCGAACTTATGTCGGAGGAAAGATCTTAAAATAAGTACTTGGAATGTTAGGACTCTATATCAACAAGGGAAATTGGAAAATCTAATTCAAGAAGCAGAACGAATAAATATAGATATTTTAGGCATATCAGAGACTAGATGGAAGGAATGTGGGTACATTGAAGACGAAAAATATACATTTATATACTCAGGAAACACAACAGAACATCAAAGGGGGGTAGGAATACTGATAAAAAGAGAGCTACAAAAATATATAAGTACCCACTGGACATACAGTGATAGGATTATATACTACTCAAGTTGAAAGCAAAACCATTCGACATAGCAATAATACAGACATATGCACCTACTCAAGACTACACAGAGAACAAATAGAGGCATACTATGAAGACCTAAATAAGTTATGAAGCAAGTGAAATCTTCAGACATCTTGATTGTAATGGGTGACATGAACGCTAAAGTAGGAAAAGGTAGATATAAGACAATTATAGGAAATCATGGTTTAGGAAAAAGAAATGACAGAGGAGAAAGATTAATACAATTCTGTGAAGAAAACAGGCTGATAATAGGTAACACCTACTTTGAGCAAGAGAAAAGGAAACTATACACATGGAAAAGCCCTGGAGATAGGAAAGGAATCAAATAGATTACATAATGATAAAAGAAAGGTTCCGTAACAGCGTAAAGAAAGCCAAACCTACCCAGGAGCAGATATTAATTCTGATCACAATCCTGTAATGATTAAAATGAAAATCAAACTAAAGAGAAACAAGCAAAAATCTGATTCATCAACAAACCCACTCGACATAACAGCTTTAAATCAAAAAGATATTAAAGATACCTATACAATACAAGTAAAGACACATACCAGAGCTGCTAGAAGAAGGAATTGAACAATACAGAAGAGAAAATCCTGATGAAAAAGTAACAACCAAAGGCAATGCATAAGAAAAGCATAAAAGCCTGCGACACCTTACCAAAAGAGAAAAGAACAAAAAACAAAATGGATAACTAACACCATCTTAGAAAAAAGGAAGAAAGGAGACAAGCGAAGAACACTGCCCAATACAATAAAATAGATAATGAGATACGCAAAATGTGCAAAAAGGCAAAAGAAGACTGGCTCAGCCAAAAATGTAGAGAAATAGAAACTATGGAAAGCAAACAAGACCTAAGAGGAATGCACACAGAAATAAAGAGAATGACTAATAAAAATAAAAAGCCACAGAAGGTGGATGCATTGCAGACAAAAAGGAAAAATGCTAACAGACAATAAGGATATCATAGATAGATGGCGGAATATATAACAGAACTATTTCATGATCAAAGGGACAAGAAACCAGTTATAAAATGTACAATCAGGCTATAAAATCTTAAATCTGAGGTGGAAAAAGCTATAAAAACAATGAAAAGGGAAAAGCAGCAGGACCTGAAAGCATACAGATAGAGATGATACAGGCACTTGAAGATTTTGGCATTGAAGTGATTACAGACATATGCAACGACATATACCACACAGGTACATACCAAATGAACTAAAAACATCAACTTTCATTGCATTGCCTAAAAAGAATGGTGCAGATGAATGCAGTGACTTTAGAACAATAAGCCTAATGAGCCATGTTACAAAAATCTTGCTAAAAGTTATACAAGGAAGGATTCAGAATAAAATCAATACTGAATTAGATGAGCAGCAATTTGGATTTAGGAAAAATAGCGGGACAAAAGAAGCCATATTCTGCATGAGAACATTAATCGAAAAATACACAGAAGTAAACAAACCAATATATGCCTGCTTCATAGACTACACCAAAGCTTTTGATAGAGTACACCACAACAACTTATAGAATGCCTAAAAGAGATACATCTAGATGACATGGATATACGACTAATATGCAATCTATACTGGGGCAAACAGCAATAATAAAATATAACAAAGAGCATTCCCAAAGAGCTACACCCATTGAATATAAAAAGAGGAGTAAGACAAGGATGCAATCCTATCACCAAGCTGTTCAATCTATACACTGAGCAAATCTTTAAAAACATCATAGAGATGCCAGGCCTACAAATTAATGGAAAGATAATCAATAACCTAAGATATGCGACGATACTGTACTATTGACCTTCGAGCCGTAACCGGCCCATAGGGCGTAGACCAAGATACACCTTCTCCTATATGAACTTTGTTCTAGCAGTTTCTTTTTAAAGATATTTTATCAAATCTCGCCATCTGTCTCGTTCTGTGCAAGCAGTTCTATCTCATTGAGAGGAGCCGATTCCTGCTGCTCTTGCCTCTCTTATCAATGTTCTTCTCTCAGTGTCTCCCTGGGTCTTCCTCTTTTTCTTTTACCTGTTGTTTCCCATATGAGGGCTTGCTTTGCTATTCGATTATATCTCTTCTCATCACATGTCCAACGTATGACCATCGTCTTTTCTTTATTACTGAAGATATTAGTGGTTGATTGGCGATTTCTCTAATTTCCTCGTTTGTTTTTTGAATTCGTTCCATTCTATACCAAGTATTTTCCTTAGACATTTATTTTCGAATGCGTTCAAACTTTGTTTCTATATCTCTTGTTGTTTTCCAGCTTTCACACGCATA